>QKQZ01035811.1:0-35636 GCA_003595255.1 Solenopsis fugax
GTGGCGCGGCCGGAGGCCGGCAGCGTGCGCGTTGCCCCGGCCGCACGGAGAATTTCAAAGTTAACGCACTGAATCCTACGGTTCTCAGGAAGAGAAATGCGCCTGGAATAACAACGGCCGCGTAGGGCCCCGCGGACACGCATCGCGCATACGGAGGAGGCTCTCTGACTTATGGCCACGCTGATACCGTGCCGGGATTACACTACCGTGCGAGAGATAAAAGCCGGGTTTTTTCGTATACGGCGCGCTACGCCTCACGAAAAATCACGGCTCCCCGATGACGCCTTTGAACGCCTTTTACATAAGAGAAGGCGCCTCTTCGTACAAACTGAAGGGGATAAAGAAAGATGAACGATCGGGACCTGATCGAATATTCCTATATATTATATGGAAGAAAAGCAAAAGCATACTTTCTCATTATTTTTCAATTTGAGCGTATTATCACACGAATGTGCGTACACTCAAGAGTTTTTCTTGTTATTTAATATTTTATTCGGCTATAATATAGGGGCGACCGGGGCTATTCGGAAGATGGGGTTATTCGAAAAGATGGAAATATCTTTGTATGGGTACATGTTAAAAATTTACTTTAAATACTGTAAATGCATCCTAATATAACGACGCTGGTAATAAAGTTTCGTTGGCGACGCCACAATTATTTAGTTGTGGCAATAAAAAATTTGTTTTGCGATAGTCGAAGTAATTTCTGGCAGTCAGCCATTTTTCTTCGAAATTTAAGTTAGATAAATAAGATTCTTTTTGAAAACTTTGAATGTATCGTGTCCAGTTGAACGTATTTGAAACATTTCGTGTTTACTTTTTGCTGTGTGATGTCTATTTTTGTAGACCCTACTCAATAATGTGCAAAGTTGACGCCAGGGTTATTTGAAACACTGAATGAAACGTCGAATCGTCGTTTGGACAATTTTTTCTTTTATATTCGCGTTCTATGTACTAAAATACACAACTTAATACTCAACAGGTGTAATTACATAAAATACGAATAGTCCCTGACTTGTTCCAAAAACGCTGAAGCAATAAAATTCCTTATTGTGTGTTTATTTTTGTTTATTATATGCAACTTTTCTTAATAATACTATATATCCTTTTCTGAATGAAATAAAGTCTTAACAACAGCTTTTTTACATTTTTTCATCTTAAAACACAAATTTCAGAATATTCTCGAACTGGTTTCGATTTACCCTGGGCTCGGGGCTATTCGAAATACTTGGTACTGGTCGACATTTTTATATGTAGTTCAAAGCAAGTACATTTCCGTGTTTTATCTATAACGGCATTGTGAAGGGAAAGGTTCAACCTTTCAAACCGTCCAACTTTTTTTTTTATTTAATGAATACAGGACTCAGGAGACACAAAAGAAAAAAAAGTCTTCCGAATAGCCTCGGTCTCCCCTACACATTTTAAGTTATGCAAGGTTATTCAATAGCATAGCATTTTGTTAATGTGAGCGTGACACTGAGAACAAAGATTTATCGAAAATATAGAATATTTAATCCGATTTGTTCAACTAAACATTGAGTTGATTCAACAATTATTTAGTTGTGCAAAAAAAGGTGTAGTTCTTTCATGTCAATCATTAACATTTTTTAATTAAAGAATTTATTAAACCAACTCCAATATTTAGTTGAACGTATCGAACTAGATATTTTGATTTTTCAACAAATTTTTTTTTTTTAATGTAGAATTGGGATAATACGAACTGTACATTTATTATCGTCTTTTGTATTATTAAAACAAACTGGCAATTGGCAATCTAAAATTTTCTTTCTTTCAATTTCGTTGAAAGAAATTGCGATGCTACGTATGCGTAGAAATGTAACTTTTCAGGAAAATTGTTCCTCGTGAAAATAGAAATATATATATATATATAAAGAGAGAAAACACGGAAAATAATGCTGCATTCTGTATTTTCTACCTACGCGCGCGCTCTTTTTCGATCGAACTTTTCATAGTATTTCCACATCGAAGGAGGAACTTTCACAGCGAAACTGTAGCTCCAAAGCAGAGACCGGCCGCCGTACGTGACGTTAAAAAGAGAAAACAAGGCTGAAAGCTGCTGCACGTGGCTTCCACAAAACTAGGGAAAAATTTACTTATGCGGAATCACCGAAGTTAGCAACACTCGGGGTTTCCGGGAGCGCTGGAAAATAGGTTTACGAGCTACGTGTGGGTCTATGGCTTGGCGTTGCCTCTTGCCCGGCACGGTGAACACACACGTTCGGCGCTGATTAAGTGTCGTCTCGCACGATGATGTGTATTATGTAAAGTAGGTTTAAGTAATTCGAAAGGCAACGAAAGTTGGCCATTCCGCACGCCGAAGCGTATCGAGCGCGTCGGGCTGCGTGCGAAATCGCGGAAAGACGATCCCCTTCGCGCTCACATTGATGTTTGTATCGTAATCTACGACGAATCGAATATTCTTTTCGAGCCTTCACCAACTTCAACAGCGACATTGATCCATCTCAAGAATGTAAGAAAAAAATAACTTAATGAAGAGATTCCCGAAGACAGTTCTGTGAAGCGCGTTTGCACCAAGGTAGCTTAACTTTAAACTCAGTTTAACTTACTTTCTTTAGTTCTTAGAATAAATTAAACTGAATTTAAAGTTAAGTTACAGGTGCAAACGGGTAGATATAAACGTAATGAGATGTAAATGTAGTGAGAAAATTTGCCGTTTAACATTGAGAAAAATGGTTTGGATACACTAACAAGAGATACATCAGGATTTTTATTTTATTGATACTCAGGGAAATAATTTTGAAATTTTTCTTTTAAATTTAAATTCTATCTCTTTTTCTGAAATTGTTTCTTTAATCATCTTTTCTTAGTAGTGCAAAATCGATTAGGACGATTAGCAATAAATAATTATACATGGTATACACATTCATGTACATTTTTGTGTGACTGGAAAAAAATCATTATATATACATCGTTGCATCTCAAATATGTGTTTAATCACCTTTCAAATTCTATACTTTCAGTAAGCGAGATCTGTGTTGTAGATAGATCATTGTATGCCAAATTTAATTTACATTATTTCTTTTTAGTACTTTATCAAATTTAATATTCAAAACTTTGTGATTGTATAATTAAGGAACATTAAAAAGTATAATAAAATAAAATTTCAAAGCTGCATGAAAAAACTTTAATCTCATTTGCAATTTTGTGCAAAATTCCTGTTTACAAAATTTCAATAAATACCTTGTACATACAAAATGCATTCAAGTCAGATCAATTAAAATTTCTAATTATCGTAATTCAATTTCTGATTAGTTTACAGCTAAAATGTGTTTGTAAGATTTAACAATAAATATCTGATTTGTACTTTTCCGATTGAATCTACGAGATTTCCAATTAATAAAAATCAGATCTTTTTCCTGTAAGGGAGACTTTTAGAAAATCAACAGAAAATTTATTAATTTTTTTCGCTGCGCAGATCACAGTCCTATTCTCGAATATAATATCCGCGTAACGACACAGTAACAATACCGAACTGTCGTTAAGAGTTACAGAATAAGCTAGACTATACAGTATAATAGGTCAACGATGAAGTTGACTATTGTTAATCACAAAATGGGTGGCAATATCCAGGGAGAGAAAGCACCTGTGTTTACTGCGTCGTTGGCACACGCAGTGCACGCGAGCGTCATCGCCGTTGCAGAATTGACCGCCCGAAGCATCCCATAATCGAGCATCGTCGTCCTAGGATCAATGGGACCGCGGCCAACGACTACCCGAGGACCGATAACTGCACAGTTTATCTCGCGCGCAATCTCGTAAACAGAAGAACCGATTCGCAGCGCACTTACGGCGTATCATGGGCGTAACAGTTAAGGTCGCCCTGTTTTTGTAACGTACACGAGAATGTCATACCACGGAGGCAATGTCGTCTCTCTTTCTCGTGGTACGTCGTTAACGCAAATCTCACCCGATGGTGATCATGCAGGATGTAATTTACTGCAGCAGTACGATCACGAAGTCGTTTCGTCCCTAACTAATAATGAATCCTAATTTGAAGATAGTAAATAAAAAAATGTGATTTTCAAGCCAATTAAACAAACTAACTTCGCTGTTACGTTACGCCGATATTAATAGAAAAATGTAATTTACTGTAAAAATTGAAAAATTCTCAAAGAAATATCTTGCATAATTTTTTCTTGACATACACTGAGAAAAAAGTTGTTAAATTGATTAAATTTTTCAACTTTGTTAAATTTCTTCAGTTCAAATATTTAGGTATTTAATTAATTCAAATACATAAAATATTTAAATTTTAATTTAAGCATTTAAATATTTAACTTAAATACATAAATACTTGAACTGAAAAAATTTAATCCAATTGAAAAATTTAGTCAAGTTAACAATTTTTTTCCTCAGTGTAATAATTGCAAAAATATAATGTGTATCAAAACATTAATAAAATGGAGAAAGAAAAAAAGTAAGGAAATAAATGGAATAATACGTAACTTCGAAGATGGGAGAAGCAACAAAATCAGAGCATCATATCGACATTGATAAGATTCATAAAAAATGGACGAACACATCTATATTGTCTCTCCGATATCAATTTCTACACCCATCCCATAAGATATCAATATATAAAACCGGAAAAGGGATCGCCTAACGCGCGTGTTTCCGAACGCCCACTGATGCTTGCGTAGGTGGCACGTGTACGTAACGTCGTACACACGTGGCGCCCGATTAATTCAGGGATTTCGTAATGATCGTCAAACAATAGAGCCGTCCTCAAAGTGGGACGAAAACTTCGTCAATCCGACTACCGTCAGAAGTTTATCAACTTCGGTGAACGTAACGATCCATTAGGTTATTAAACTTGCCCTTGTAAGGAGAAACGTATATCTCGCTTAAACATTAAATAATGAGGGAACGCAGATTTGCGTGAAATACGAGGAAGGAAGAGAGTGCACTGACAACAAGTGACCCAACTAGCTCTCGTTACGCTAGCGGCTATTGTCCGAAAGAAAAGACGCGAGGAAATCAGTGCGGTTTATCCACTCCGTGAGTTATCGAGGAAGATCGCACTTACCTCCTGAACCCAGGCCTGTTGCTTGATCGGTGCATCCGGCGCGATGGCGACTCTTCCGGCGGTCCTCTGTTTGTACTCGTGAAGAATGGGGATCTTGGAATTTTTGTCTCCCGACGACAGGATCAACTCGCGTTCTATCTGCAATCAGGAAGGGATTATCATTTAAAATTGTTGTATCTCTATGCAAACGACATTATTCAAGAAAAATTCACTGAATATTATGAATAAATTGCTTATTCTCTCAGCGAAGATTCCCAAAACAGCTAATTAATATGAATTAATCGATAGTACCTAAAGATTCGGCATAAATTATTGTAATTTAGATGTATAATGTATTCGTTAATATTAATTGATAATATTTCTCTGTTCGCTTTTAAGGATATTTTGGCTACAAAATGCGAGCTGAAAGTTATCGAAATTTAAAAACTGAAGGCTTCTCTAGGTTTATTTTTTTTAATTTTTATTTTTTTTCCTAATCAGGAACAAACAATTTTGGTCGCGAATGCCCGAATTTTGACTCTGAAACTAGCTGCAAAGAAGAAAACAATGAAAAATTTAATTTATAATGGCTCTTGCAGTGAAAATTATTATATTTTGCTGCAGTTTTAAACAAATAACTTTTAAACGAGCAAGTGGAAAATGAATTTTTGCACGAATATTTATTAGAATTTTATTAATATATGAAAAAAATTTAATTTAACTGGTAAAGCTACTCGCGATTTTACATAAGAATCAAGAATAAACAAAAAATTAAATAACTTTTAAACCAACAAGGGAATTGTGCTCAAATTATACACAGATACTCAAACGTAATATTAAAATGTTCTCTGAAATTTTTATATTTTTGAGATGTAACCCATGCATCCTTAATTTACGATTTTTCGAGTGTGCATTTTTTTATCAAAATTGCTTTCATTAAGAATCTAACGTATTAACAAGGTAAACTATAATTTAATGTATTGAAGTAAATTATCGTTATTAATTAATAATAATTTTCTCAGCTTACACATAAATAAAACACCACGCTCTGTTTCTTTCAACAATTCTCATTTTTAACGTTTACAATCTAATTTCCGATTAAAAATGAATCTCGGAATCTCTTCAAATTGCTTTTGCGAGGGTAATTGACGCGTTAAAGCAAATTAATCTGCTGGCGAGCGTCTTTTCTTAGCTCGCGCGCAGCCGAGCGCGCCCTGAGAGGCGCGCTGTAAATGCACCTAGGTAAACAGAGCAAAAACAAACGGACGATATTGGAGCCCGCCGCAGACGGCCGTCGACGCCGCCGCCGAGGGATTTTCCGTGCGGCTTTCTCGGCCGCGTCCACGCCAGGCGGAGCATCCGTGTCGAAGCGAGTTCGCACGCACGGCGCACGATGAACGATGATACGCAAAGTGCGTGCATTGCACGGTCGCGCGGCGCGACGACGTGTGCGTTCGTTGCGTGCGCGTAATAACGCGCTGCGGAGTAGGTGTCACTGAACTAAACTGGCTGCAACATCGGCCGGGCATCGCGCTCGGAAGAAAGCAAGCGTGATGAAACGAGCTACTGCCGCGGAAAATAAATGCACGCGGATAGGTAAGCCCCGTGCATAATCACGCTTGCGGATACATAACTACCGCTCGCGTACGTGCACGTACGAGAGCCCGTGCGCGGTCTCGTCGCGTCGGCGAGATTTACTTCCCCGAGACTATCTCGAGTGCCTCGTTCGCTGATCGCGTCGGGAAACGCGAAAAGAATCTTCTTATAAACGGCCGTGTGAGAGATAAGCACGGAATTAGGCTGTTAATCCGGTTAATAGTCACTTCTTTTTTTTTTATAAACGATTACGTAGGTGATTTTTACACCCTAGATAAAAGTCATTATTATTAACTACATATTGTACATTATTGATTGTTTTATAATTTATTAATATCTATGGGCATGTATATAAGTTTAATCAATATTTTTTTTTCTGAAAACAATAAGGAGAAATCAAGAAAATGTTAAACAAACGAAAGAAACACATTAAGCAATTTATTATAACAGTATTTCTAAAAAAAATGATGAAATCAGTTAATAAAACTTTTATATTGCAGATTTTCGTCGAAATCGTATATTTAAAGATTCGTAAAAAAAATCATTATTAAGAAAAAACGAAACATATTGTAATATTCATTTTATAGCAGCTTAAAATAAAGCTAAATCGCTGTCATATACCATAAAGTTATTTATATTGTATTTGCTTTTGCAGAATTATTAAAAATGGTTTATTTTTATTACATTTGTTTATTGTGTTACATAAATATAAAAATTATTTCAATAAAGCTAAAACTTTTCAATAAAAATAAAAATAAACATTGTAGAAACATGATATCAACGTTTTGTGTTGCATAACGATATTAATAGCTTATAATATTTTTTTAATCCAAGCCCCATTTAAATTCATATTACCATTTAGAATTTACAATACAAACTTTCACCATACTTGATTTTATAATGCAAACGATCACCTGGAGTGTTTTCTACAGTTAGTTTTAACAAATCGATACTGTGAATATATAAATCATAACTTTTTTCTATTGTACAAAATGGATCTACTTCGAATGAAAAATAAATATGGATTTTAAATCAGTAAAAAAAATTTGCTGTGACGTGTTCTTAATTTTTTCGAAGCTAGGTTATAAATTCCCATCCCCATGGCACATATTATAGAACTTTTCGGAATGGATTCCGATTGGAATTATTCCGTTTTAGGAAATAACACTGAATAATTCTGATAGAAATCCGTTCCGAATAGTTCCATAAGACGTGCGCAGGTGATTATTCTCAGGTTAATCGTTCTCGAGACGTCCAAAGTCCAATCTTGAACATAGAGACATACGATTTTCGTGAGAAACCGGAGAGAGGAAAAAACATGAGCGTTTGTAAGGAATTCCACGCTCCGAGCACCGAATATTAATACATTCATTTGCCTCGAACATGGCCGATATAAATATAATTTTTTTATGGCGACGTATGAATGTATTTTTATCATTTATGAATGTATAATAAACGCGATATATGCATTTGTATATGAACGTATCGCATTTTTGGAAAAATATGACTCACCTAGTTCCTCATGAATTATAATTATTGTTCAAAAGATAAGATAACAATTCGCCCACTGCGATCAATGTTTCAGAGAGACAAGTTTTTTCTTTTAATTTTCCTGTGAATAATTCATGAATAAATCTGCTTTTTTAAATATACGGTCTGTGTGTATTATTTGAGAAAGGAAATGGGTCAGAGTTGACTTTATACAACATTTAATTTGTGAATCGATATAATCAAAGGTAAGGTTTTCTAATTGTGCTAACAGCACGAGTAAAAAATTAATAAAAATATGCGTTTGTTAAAGGTTTATAATTTCCGCGTATGTAAATACAGTTCTGAATTGTTTGTCCAAGAGATAATGGGAATGAAGCGACAATGTTTGACGTAAAGCGCGTAGCGGAAATACAGAACGAAAGAGATTTATCGAAAAACTTGGGAAACGTGTAGCGCAACGTAATTTTCATCATACGGCTTCTGTGTATACTGCACTCTTTGTTAGTCTTTTCTCCTGGAAGTAATCCAAATGATTGCGTATTTTTCTTTTTTCGAAAAAGACCTGGTAGTTACATCGACATCCTCCGCAGGGTGGTTGACGGAATGTGATGTCACACGTACACACGCACACGCATACACGCGCGGGACGTTGTGTTGCGTCATAAAGCTGTATTATAAAAAAAGCTCGAGGCACGACGGACGGAGTGGCGATGTTTTGCGGAAGAAATAAAGCGTGCTAATAGAGGAACGGCGTCACGAGAACGCGCGTAACGCGGTGCGTCGGGGCGTAAGCTCGCGCGAATAAAAATACCGATCGATTCGCGCCTTCCGGGGATGATAATAGGATGTGATAGTGTCCTGAACGACTGCGCCTGCATCACAGATGATATTGGATTCCCGCCTAACTACGGCTCTTGTGCTTGGCACTTAAGAGACATTGAATCTTTGATGGAGGACAGTCTTTTACGGTCCTTTAGTGGCAATAATCTCGAACGTGACCGCTATTGTTCGCATAGACAGACATTCCAGAGAACCCTCTCGATCTTGTATCTTGAGGTCTCAATCGAGCACGCAGGGCATACACGGTTGCGTCGTTGCGGAGATGTTCCGTTAGTTAATTAAATTAAATTAATCCTAAATAAATTCAATTGACGTTTTTAATTAACGTTTTTCAGATTACAATTGGAGGATAAGAGATTGTTCACGACTAAAGTGAAAGCTCGTTTTTATTAAAGTGATTTTATCATCTCAGACTTTTAATTTAATTCTTGATTACTGAATTATTTGATACAGAGTAAGAAGGTACAAAAAGTTAACAATAAGCTACATAAGAATTTCTCTTCAATCTTTCAAAGCTCATCTATCAAATACAGAAGTGTGTTCATAATTATTTTATAATTAATTTATCAATTTAGTACACTAAGAGAAAAGTTATTTTAAATGAAAAAAATACATTTTCCTAAAATCTTAAAATGCAAGCATTTGTTTGTTTTGTTTAAATAAAAATATTTACTTTTAAGTAAATAAACATATTACCGGAAGTATATAACGTGGTATTTTGAAATAATGATTTTACAAACAAACAAATATTATTAATGAACTTAATTAAATTGTTTTCTTAGATTAAAAAATCTGACTATCTCGAATATGTTCTGAACTACAAGGAAAAAATACTTGATTAAAAATTATTTCTTCATTTTATTTACGGTAATATTTCAATTAAGAAATGTTTAACTTGACTGCAAGTAAATAAGCTATTAGGACTCGTCGAGTAAATAATTTCGTTTTGTTAAGTCAAAGTTTTTTATTTCGAGGTATTTTTTTTCTCTCAGTGTAGACAGAATTCTCCATATTTTAATTGAATTTTCGTTATAAAGCACAAAGCAACGATCCAAGCATGAGACCACTAATCGCACTTTCTCTGTCAAAGGAGAATTAATTCGCAGCAAGTCCGCAAGCTTTTATGTCATGCGAATTAATTAAAACGCTATAGAACTATTGATCGTAAACGTTTGACGAAAAAGGATTAATTAACGTAGACTCGCGATCGGATATTCTAATCAATCAACGTGATAGGCCGCGTCGCTTTTAGAATTTTTTTTTTTCTTCGATCGAGCGAACGAGCCGTATACATGCATGCGTCGTGCGTACGTGCGTGCGTGCGTACATATGACGTCACGTGAGCCAACGGCAGCGTGTAGAATTAATGATAAAGGCACTACTGGCTGAAGTAGCAAAGACCGAAGGGTAACACGTTGGATTGCCCTCGATTTGTTCTCACCTGCGGTCGTGCCGATTCTTGCGGAGAAATGTGGTGTGTATCTAAACGGCTATCGCGAGTAAGGCCCCCTTACCCGACTTCCGGCGAACGGTACGCGCGTATGATGCCCCCTTTGTCTTGATGGAGAACCTCTGAGAACCTTCCCAAGAACAACGTAACTAGCGTACAACGAACTGTTACCGAAGATTTCTCCATGGACCGTGCGCTAATTCCTAATGCCGAACGCGGAAGATCAGCTCGCGCCATTCGTACCGCGTGATTACGCGAGTACGCTCGCGGCTAATTAGCTGGAATTGGCTAAGGTCAGGCGACGAGAATCAAAAGATAAAGTCACGATAGACAATGGGGAAAATTAGAAATTAAAAATGAATCACGGCCGCATCAATGGGGAAATAATGATATGATAATTGACGGCCGAGATGGAGACGCGAGATAATGCAATCGAGTGCAGAGCTCGTCGCTTAAACGTTTCCAGATTTATATTGATGGAAAATGTGTGACTAAATATCCGTCTGAACTCTGAAGTGTGTAGAAATTTCAGCTCGTTACGAGTTTTAATTGTCTATTAGTAAAAATTTCGCTTCGCCATTTCTCGCGATTCTCCCGCAGCGGTATTATAATTGGAGCCCGGTTCGCCGTGTCAAAGAAACCTAGTATAATTCTAGAAAGTCCGATCGTTTATACCGAATAAAGCGTAACGTCGTTTCTACCTGTTTCTTCTCGCCGCACTTAACTCCAGCAAGAAGACGCATCGACACGCACTCCTGGAATCTCCTTATTCAGAGAATCGCACGCATTCGTCGCGTCATCAGCGAGGCAGCTCTGATAATTGCAATTGAAATCACCGGCAGGAAATCGCGACACTGCCGAAGTTTCTACAATTAATGCGCGTCCGATCGAAAGTACAAGCGACGGCAGCTATAAATAATGTTTAAGAGAAAGAAAGTCTACCTTCTGTTGCGGACGTGTATTAGGTCCTAGAACCTGCAACTTTCGTTTTAATAACGAATTTATTAATGAATCTGAAGCGATTTTCTCCTTAGAGAGAAGCTTCAAGAGAAGTCCCGTCATCTGCTACATATATCTTTTATATTCAATATGTTCAGATGTAATAAAATTTTAAATTAAAACTTTCGTAAAACTTAGATTTATTTTAACAATATATTTTTATTGAATTTTCGTTATAAAGAACACATTTTTAATAAGCATATTCTATATACATTCTATAATTTTACGATGACTATTAAACAAATTAAAAATGTCATAGACCCGTCATCTGCTACATGTATCTTTTATATTCGATATATTTACATGTAATAAAATTTTAAATTAAAACTTTCGTAAAACTTAGATTTATTTTAACAATATATTTTTAATAAGCATATTCTATATACATTCTATAATTTTACGATGACTACTAAACAAATTAAAAATGTCATTATTTTGGTTTATTTTTTTTATAGCTGTGTATACAATTTTTTTTAGTATTCTCTATTTTTATCAAAAGAATAGACTTTTTAAATAATAAATGGAGAACTCTTAATTTTTAAAATCCTCTCTTTCAACATCTTTGAAAGTCATTTTATTTCATTACAAACAGGTATTCGACTATAAAGACATCTTTAATAAATTTTCATCAACTTTGATTGCATTGAAATTAATGCGTTAATTAGTTCGTTTATAAGCATGTACATATTATCAGGCTACTCAAAACCAACAAATAATTTGAAGTTTCAAAAGACATTGTGCATATCATTATCATCGATATTATTAATTAAATGAAAAAAATTGTAATTGTATTTTAATTGTTGAATATTTTTTACACAAATAAATATAATTAATTAGAAAATTGCGAGAATAATAATGAAATTTTCTCTCTATTTACCAGAAATTTAATTTATCAAAAAAAAAACAAATATTCTTCAAATAGACGCTTTAATTTTTCAACACGCGAAACAAGCGGACGCGTGTCTGCCACGACGGCGTATCCATTTTAATAAAAATTTCAGCAGGATAAAAAAGTCCGTTGAAAACGGGTATAACACAGGAAGAAAAAAAGATTATTACGAAATGCGGATACATGACTAGAATGTGAAAAGATGCATTCAGTAAGAGTGCAAAGAAAAAAGGGTGTTTGCCACGAGACGGCAAAGATTTAGAACCACCATTGCCTGCATTATGCGCCGCTGCGTCGCTCAGTTCTTTTTCGCCTCATTGTTCCCGGTACATACATACGGGACGACATGAAGCGAGCAAGGTGTTGCGCTCGCCCTCGTAGGATAATTAGTGACCTGTTCAGCGAAGGTGCACTGGCCCCGAGTGAGTTCCAGCGGAAAGCTAAGTGAAAAAGCTTTCTATACATAAAAAAAAGAGATTTTAACCCCGATTCGGTTTCAATGACTTTCAACTTTTACAATATCATACGCACACGTACAAATGGAATTAATCTTTTGTTTATTTTAAAAAATTTTGACGCAGATTGAATGATGATATTTAAAATACATTTTTTTTACACTTATAATTTGTAAAATTAAAATGACCAAAAGTATCACGGTTTTAATTAATTTTCAATATTATTAAAAGAATTTTGTATTTCAATCTTACGATCTTTGTAGCTTATTAACTTCCATATCGCGAAATCACGTCATTAAAAGGAAGCAAAATAATGCATATCTTAGTCGTAATTTGATGAATATTCTCTATGTTATATAATGTCATGGATTTACTAAAGTAAAGGAAAATGCTGATAATGTTAATTAATTGCATCCATCTTTATATCTACCTCGATCGGACATTTTATCCGTTTTTAGTTACATTTTATCCATGTCAAAAATTATTATCTTTATATCGAGCTTATTCACACGTCATATTTTTTAAATATTAAAATATACTTAATTACAAAATTTTTATAAATATATAAATTTATAAAAATGTGATTCTATAATATATTATCGCATGAATGCTTTAATTATTCTGCTTTATTTATTCTGTTTTAATTACTAAAAGTAAAACGAGAGAGAAAAAAAGAGATAAATTAAATAATAAAAAGACTTGACACGCATTTTGCAATTACATGCAATCACAGTTTTTCGGAGAGAAACCAAGGCGGAAATCAGGGCGAGGCAGTGATTGGCAAAAATAACGGTGCTATAATTTCGCTGTTCACGTGCATTATCTCACTTACCGGGAACTTGCTGCTGTGAGTTTGCAAACTGGCCGCCTGTTGAGCCTGACCCGAACTCTGCTCCTCCCCGTATAAGGGTGGCATCCTGTATTCCGGTGCAAAGGATTGCCCGGCTGCGCTTCGAACCTGCCCGTTCTCCGCGATGTTGGTCCTTTCCGGGCCGGAAGTCGTTCGCAATGACGGCCGTTCGGCTACCGGCTGCTCCCGGTGTTCGTCCTGCTGAACGTCCTGACTCTTCTGATTGTTCGACACCGGTTTCGGTGGTGGCACTGGCTTGTAAGGCCCTTCTTCATCTGTAAGAAAAAATACACAATTCCTGTTAAAAATTTGTTCCTGATATAAGATAACTTATATTTAATTTAAATAAAAAATGTGTCGACAGAAAAGTTACGAATGCAAATATTATTTTTGCGGCGATTTGTCTGTGACTTCTGCATAATTACACTTTGCAATATTAAAAATTGTATTCAACTTTTTAACGAGAATTTTTGCACAGAATAATAATTAATATTATTTTTTAATGCGTATTTTCTTGTATTGTACGCAAAAAATGAAATTGGCGAAGAATGCGTGTGTATATATGAGAAATATGAAATAAATATTAATATATTTGCTACGACGCATCCTGGAGTATCTGTGAGCCTGACATGAATGTGTTAAACAACTTATTCAAATGAAAGACATGCCGTGGAAATTGCTATGTATTATACATAAGTCTACTGAAAAGTATGTTAAGAATATTTAGCTAAGATGATTTAATTGTAAATAAAAAAAACACATAAGCTACACTTTTTCATTTGAAATCCATTTGAAAATTTCGCTCAGCAATATTTACGTAAGCCGGTCGATAAAATATCAAAGTGCATAAAATCCGTGAGTAAGATAACTCGATGACTCGTGATAAGATTATACCAGCTAAAGTACGATTACTGCGCACTAATTTCCATCTGCGCCCGTAAATATATGCATTTCTTCCTCGCTCTCTCCCAATCTCCTCCCCGTTTTCCTTAACGTTTTACGCACTAAAGTCTCATAATATTTGCAATGCAATTACAGCAGAACGATCGTAACGCAAATGATAGTATGTGTGCTGCGTTATTAACGTCATATTATATTCCTGTTACGCCCTAACTACTCAGCGTTAATTCCGCAGGAGGTGCGATATACGGCGCAACTAGATCGCGATTAAGGTCCCCCACGGAAGTAAGGACGTGCAAGTTACGTTACGAATGCGCACGTTCCTAAAGAATATGAGTCGTCTGTTAGCGAGGGACCAGCGCTCGTGAGAGACCAGGGTGCGTTTATATGTGTACCTTGGCTCTGATTCTGCCGCCTGAGACGATTCTCCTGCTTGACTTTGCGGACGGTGGTGGCCATCGCGTGTTGGCTGACCATCTCTGACAAATACTTCCACAAGTGTATTTCGAGTCCCCCGTTTTCACCCTCGATGGTCGCCCGCCTGCCTCCCCCTCTAGCGAACGAGTTATCGACAATGACAGGCCGCGGGTTTGCTCAACTCGATGCGTGTCGCTTCGAATAACGGGCGTTCTTGGATGAAGTCCTCCCGCCCATGGTCGACACGATTACTATAATCGTCGGGCCACCGATTTAAGATTTAAACTGGCTCGCAAATCATAGAAAGGTATACCGTGCTGATCGCGCGAGGAGAGCCGTACGGATGGGTGACTCGGGTTTGTGGGCCACCCAGGACGCGACTTCTTGTACAAATTGAAAGTCTTTTCGCCGCACGTCGGCAAATTCTTTGTTTTCACACGGGAGGGAGTCCCGGCGATGACAGACTGCCAGCTGCCCGCGTCGGACACGCCGGGCAAATTACGAGATTACAAAGTTTATTAGTTCTCCTTCATTAAGACGTCGCAGCAGTTTATCTCGAATTAGTTTCGCTAATTTCTTCGCACGATGACTGGCTTCACTCGTCGAGATACACTAATTCATATTTATGTCGCTCCGCACGCCTTTTTCTTGCAATTGATGCACGAGACAATGATTTCACTGTAATTAAGGGAACGAGCGGGGTGATAACACAACGGATTAAAATGCATGCTGGTTTGTTAACGCAATTTCGGGAGGAATTGGGTTAATTAGCATTCCTCCTCGCAACGGACTTCCGTTTCACAGACAGACAACCTTTTGTCTTGCCCACGAAAAGCACATGGATCTCTTTTTCTCTCTCTCTCTCTCTTTCTCTCAAAGGCCCGCCATCATATCTTGTCACTTTCACGCGAAAATGCTCATTGTTCGACGCAGCGAAAACTCCTCTATTTTTCATGCGGTTGCGCACGAAAAGAGAACGTATTTGGAGTCGACTACGGAATAACTTTCCTTCGGCAGGGTTTTATATATTCCACGAAAAAGTTCGCGCTGACGAACCGAAATTTTCAGCGTATTTGCCTCGGGGAGGGAATCGCCGAACGAAGGCGCCTGATCGTTTTCTTCGATTTTTCCAGATGGAATTCCAGATAATTTATCACGAATACGACACACTTTTAGATTTTCGCGCACTGCTTCCGAAATGGAAGTTAATGTACAATGTCTCTGGCAAATTTATCGTCTCCCTTCTTTTACGCGGGGAGAAAGCTTTTTCTTTGCCATAGCTTAATGGCGACTTTCCTTGTGCGTCCTTTTTCTTCCCTCCCCCCTCCCTTCCCCCTTTTCTCTTCGTCTCTCGACGGTTCTTGTAATATCCCCGATCCAATTTATTCAACCGCCGCCTTGATTACTCGACGATGTTATTTGCTGCTCCCCGAGACTTCCGGCGCTTCACAATAAAACGCACTTTGTTTGCCGCGATAATGCAACATCAAATAGATGCTTCTCCTAGATTCTTTTTTTCCTTCATTAATTCGGTCGCACAAATTTTCTTTTCCAACGATCTATCACCTTCCCTCCAAATTTATCACTCGATCGGAACTTTCTTCAACCGGAATACACAACTCTCGCGCCTATAACGGAAATTAATTGACGAGCTCAATCGTTGGACTTATTCCCCCGAATCAAATCCGTGGGCGTTCAATTTTCTTTCTTATTCATCAATCTCGATAAAACTCCAACACGGTTCAGTCAATACGGCACACGAAATTAAACCGATGTCCTGCGAGCTACTTGAGATTCAGTCTCCCATCGGTTCACATTATGGTATTCCCGGATCTCCGGATAACTTTTCCCCCGGTACCTTGTCCTTCTTTTAATTTTCCTTCCACGCCGGAGGCCCAACCGAATATTAACATCCCTAAATCCCGGAGGGCTTCCACTCCCGAGTATCCAATCAGCTCAGTTCGAGACGCCGCACTTTCGACTGATCCTCCACGACCGACACGACGCGACTTTTCCTCGGCGGCTGCTCGCGCGTGACTCGCGTTCGCGCGAGTGCCGAGCGCACCGGTCCGCGGTCGAAAGATTTTCCCTCGCACGCGAGAGAGAGAGAGAGAGAGGGAGAGAGCGCGAGCGAGAAGCGTGTGTAGCCACCTTGGAGCGGCTTGCGCCGACGGAGCTCAAACTTTCCATTGANGGTTCCGCCGTTCTGACTTCACTTCCGGTATCGTCCCACCACGAGGAGTCATTATAGACACTCGGCCGCGGCGGTGGGAGCGGAGCGAGAGACGGAGAGGGATGAACGAACGACAACGGGGAGTGATTGCCGGAGCAGACGGAATGAGACGGTGAGAGGGTCGGACGTTGAGAGGGAGATAGAGAGTATAGACCAGCGAAGAGAGGTCGCAGAAGGGACCAGACCGACGCACCGGGATAATTTATTCCGCGCTCATACGCGGCCGGACTCCGCGACGCGCATCCGACGAATATCAAGCTGCCTCGGCGGCTCTGCCTCTCCTCGATCGCCGATCGTTAGATCCCGCAACCCTGGAGGTACGCACGAACTCACGTCCACGACGAATTTTTGTTCCCCTCGTGTCTGCAGTTCGCTTGAATCTTCGTGCCGCAGACGATCGTGTTTTTTCAAGTGAACCAATCATCTTTCTCTGTTTCATCATGTGAATATGTTGTATATGTAAGAAAAGAGAGAATAGTTCCTACTTTATGGGATTGGGATCGATTATGAGACCGGCTTGGTGTGATGAAATTGGAGTGCACATGTGGTTTTAGCTCGAGATACGCCACCTTCTCTAAATATTAATTCTTTATATTAAATCGGGGTGGAATCTGAAAGTTTCTTAATCGGACGCACGCTATAGTATGGGGATTAATAGAAGTTTGTGAGACATTTTCTTATAATTCCTTTCGCGAGCTTAATAACTTAACGAAGTTATGAAGCATAACGCGAGAAGTTAGACGAAGTTTAATCATTTTCAGACATGCAATTCAATGACAATTCAACCGATTTTCAAATAAAAAAAAAACAATTGTTAGTTTCGCTCTGGACAAAATTTAGTCGGTAAATTTAATTCACAATGTTTGTAAATTGAGATTGCCGAAAGAGATCATGTGTCCATAAATCTACAATATTTCTGTGAATACATACAAATCTGTAATATGTATTATTTTCTATAAAAATATCGTATTTTTTTTATTACTCTTCTTGTAATTCATTCAACCGTAATACATTTGATATACGGTGTTAATTAAAATTATTAAATTGGAGTTGAAATATATTTCTTGATTGTCTGTTAATAAAATTAATTATGCAAATAAACCCGGAATACTTTAACAATATTTTTCATTTTAATTGATTTCACATCTCTATATTTTCAAACTAAATAAAAAAATTATCTTTTCTTATTTAATATAATTTATGTATAAGAAACTCATTTTGCATGTCACAAAATAAAGTCCTCATTTACTTGACGTATCGCTTCCGTTCATACGATCTTACATTAACGAAACCCGCATCAATTACGATCGACAGTTTGAATGGGGAACAACTTTACATCTTCAAGGCAGCAGCGCGGGGCGAATTGAGGCCCATGATTCGAAGGAAGAAACGAAGGAAAAGTCCGAACATCGAGCCACTTGCTTTATGGTTCGGGGAGATTTCCACCGCCGGTAATAACACGCTGCGATGCACGCTGGGAAGCAAGAAAAAAGACGTGATCGAAACACAGATTAGTGGTTGCCGATTGCGTAGAATCATTATCGGTATGTGGGGCACGGCGAAGATAAGAGCAAATCGCCTGGCCTTTCGCGGTGATCGGGGGAAAGTCGGCTCGGGCGAAGATGAAGAGGCACCAGCTTGATTCTACTCATTTGATTCCCTATCACGATTCAACATCCAAACCCTGTTGATTATCGTCTTTGCCATGCGAGACGGCTTAACACATTTCCATCGCAGACTTGATATATTTCTAATTGGAATTAAGGACGTAGTCTTCGCGAAGTAAATAAAATTTGGAAATGTGTTTAATATTACCACTTTAAATAAACTATATACATATGGAAGTTGTGTGAATAAGATTATATTTTTATTTAACAACATATTTTTATAGTCTATTTAGTCTATTTGTTATTAAAAATTAAATTATTTTTTACTTTAAACAAAATCTCGATTTTTTTATGTAAGTACTTAATTTTTATGTATAAAGTTTTATTGTGATTGTCTGTTTAATTATTTTGTAAATAAATAATTAAATTTTTATTTTACAGAACTGACCTCTGCATCGCAATAGAACTTTACATAAATCATTTTGAATATTTAAAGTATTGTAATACTTAAATAAAAAATTCAGATTATTTCATTATTAATTTATATTTTCATTAGAACGCATGTCTACTTTTTATTAAAATAATTTTTTATCCAAACAGACAATTGTCGCCAAATTTTTTCCACAACTTTTCCACACAAATGCAATATAAAACAATTTGTAATCATAATATCAGTTGATATTTGACATACGAAAAGAACGGTTTTGCTGAAGTGTCTAAAAATTTAGCTGGATATAAATTAAAAATAATTTTGAATTTCGGGTCATCAAAATAATTGTGTAAAACAGTCAAATTAGTTGTTAGAATAAAAAGATTTTGCAACCTTGTTTGAACGTCCCACATAATTATTTTCATGACCCAACAAAATTATTTTCAGATCTGTACCTAATTAAATTTTTTGATACTTCAGCAAAAGCGTTCCTTCCGTGTAAAGAATGTAAATTCGCTCTTTTCCGACCTTGCTTTCGACCTTGTTATTGCAATTTGATCATTGGCGTGTCGATGGTCAGTGCACGATACGCACAGTGGCGTAATTCAATTTCTCAGCTGACATCTCAAGGGAACGCACAACAGATATTTGCGTCTTCGCTCGCAGAAGGAGAAAGGTAAAAGTCTTGTCGCTCGGCTGAAAAATTTCGCGCACATCCGCCTACTCACGCGCGCTCTATCTTATTCCGTCAGTTTTAAACACCGTGATGGATCATCGCCTCGACGCGACCGCGTGGATTACCATCTTCCTTCCCGGTGTGCTCCCGAGATCAATCAACGGATAAGAACCCGCGGTTATTATTGGCAGAACCCGGATTTCAGTTAACGCCCACCTGTCAATTCTCCGTTGCCTCGATTTAAGGCACACTGAAAACTTCCTTTCACATAAATTTTCTCGCACACCGTGCGCCATCGGGGATCTGTAATTACGTCGATTTTTTTGCACGCGCGCGAAACGCGTTACCGATCCGCCGTCGTTACGGCCGCCACTTCCAAATACGGATGTAAAAGAAATTTAGCATAGAGCTGTGACAAGCCAGGTGACAACGTGCCGCCACTATGGGATTCGATTCGCATGATTCGATCGAAAGTCGTCGAGAGCTGCGAGAGCACGATATCGCGCGAACACTTATGCGTCTTGGCCGTTCCGTTTCCCATTTTCTCGACTCTTCCTTTTCCCCGGCGAACTCGTTTCTCGAACGAGCGCGAACGATTCAGCCCGGCGAACGCGGCCAAGTCGATATCCACTCCGCGGCCGACGCATGTCGATCCGGGATTTTTAGCAAACCACATATACCTGCTTACCCCTTTCGCGGTCGGCCGCTTGATGGCTGCTCGCAGCCACTATCGATTTCTGCTATCGAGCCTGATTACGCTCGCGCGTGAAACGTGCTTCGAGATTATACACATGCGAGCGAAAGATATTCCTAAGGAGAGTTCGAGTGCGGTAACTGTCGGTCTGTGCTTATAAAATGATATGTATAATGCGACATAAATGGGCCGAAACAAATCGCGCGCTTTTCCTCAATTACATCCCGAGGGAAAAATTACTAAATTTTATTAAATATTTATTCGAATATTAGGGTAAAGTCGCCTATTGTGGGATAGGTTCCTAATATGAGGTAGCGAGGTTTCTGCTACATTAATAAACGCATGTGTGTGTGTGGTTGGTACCATCATAAACTTATTACTCTTGGGGTAAAATCTATTTAATAGAAAATTCATTATTAGATCATTCGTGCAGTCGTTGAAAAAAAATTTTTTTGAAATTGGATGTCAAGATTTATTGAGATGAGTCTTTAAACCTTGTTTATTATAAAATAAACAAATATTTGATGATAAATTCTACATGTAGTGATAGAGTAAAGTCGTATTAATAGAAAAATACGGGATGTGATGATTTGCTTAATTATAAATATTAGATTTGGTGATCGTGAAACCGCAAAGCGTGGAACTCATAACATGAAACACTCAAAAATCCCTATTTATTATTGCATATTCTGATTTCGAGAACTTTTCAAAATGCTATAATAAAGTTTTTCATTGAAGACTTTCGAATTATAAGGCTTGAAAGTTATGGCCTTCAGCATTAGTACTGAGACTTTAAAATATCTCGAAAAGAATAGATTTTGAAAAAAAAATGTTACGTACGAAAGTTGTTGAGTATCAAAAGAGCTATTTGATTGGTCAACTAGATTTTGAATCTGGAACCTAATTTAAACCTAGTAAGGTCCTCGATAAGACCCATTTAATATAAAAAAAAAATCTTTGTATCTCATATTAGGAACCCTTTTTTTGAATTAGCAAAATCGGCAATTTTGATAAAAAATTTTATATACAACAAACTATTATCGATTGCTAACTTTTGGCGATGAAACTTAAATACATTTACTATAATTTGGATATAAAAATAAGAGTTAATGGTATAAATTAAATAAATTATAAGCCTTTAAAAAAAGGTATCTCATAATAGGCCACTTTACCCTACTAATGAAATCTTTACTAAATGTAAATATATATTTATTTAATACGAGAACTAATTTAATTTAAATATCACTTTTTTTTAAAAGAGTAAATATTTACGTATTAATACCATAAGTAAATATTTCATTAGTACTATTCGAATAAAGATTTATTAAAAATTTAATAAATCTTTATTCGATAATAATTTTTTCTCTCAGTATACTAACTGATAAAAAAATGTATTTGCGACGAAAAATTTCTTGACATTAATACACACATCATGTTTGTACAATGTTACGCAATACATTTCCTTGAATATAAATTACGGGAATATTATAACGGGCAAGAATGTTCCATTTTCCATGATAATAGCACCGTATTATTATGCAGAACTTATATAACTTTCGTAGTGTGCTGTTATTTCTCCATTTCTCGCTCACAAGTTTCGTTGTTTGTGCTACATCATGGAAGAAGTTATCACTAATAGTGTTGTAACGTGTTCACGTTGTAATCTTCCTCGGCGCGCAAAAGAATTGTCAGATTGTTAATCAGAATGCTGCCAATTAATATGTTAATTAGAATTAAATTCGTCTGCAAATTCTCTGCCAACTTGGGATTCATATCTCTGTTCACAAAAATGTTGGGAAGTTGACATTATTTATGAGTTAAAAACAAAGAGCATCTTAAATACTAAAAATCTGACAATCCTGCAACAATAATGTGAAAATCCAGAGAGATTATCAAGAAAGATGGCAATCCATGAAATCTTCATTAAGAAAATAGCTCAAAAGAGAGATTAATGTTACGTAATCCACAAATAAAAGATGACCTAGCAGATACCGGGAATCCTATATACGCTGTGGAGATCACCTAAAATAATAAATCGGATGCCTCTCATGCTTCCCGATTTACTCTACCGCGTCATTAAAACCTGGGTAATAGTCCGGATCTCGGTGCAAAACCGATTCTCCCGACATTCCTGGCATCCTTCTCGTCGATACTGCCGTTAGTTTCGCACCATATCGCTCCTCTCTTCGGGGCATCGCTGGAATTAAACCCCACGCAATTCTCGCTTTTCTGATTCCGATGGGATATCGCGGCAATAGCGTTCACGTCCCATTTAACCGGTTCGCTATCGGCGGACGGCGCGACGTCATCGGAAGTTCCGCCGTGATGTCCGATGATGCTGCCCGTTCGCCATCGTCCACTCGGCCGCTTCTCTCTCTCTCTCTCTCTCTCTCTGTCTCTTTCTGTGCGCGCTTTACGCATTCCCTTCGTCCTTTATCGCACGCTCGTTACCACGGTACGCACTGCGCGGGAAATATACGTCGAGGCATCAGGATGGCGAATTCGTTTGACGCCGCCATACCTTGTCGCGTCTGATGTTGACTTTACTCGTTGAAGTTATCGGCGACTCTCATCGTCTCCCAACGTTTCAACGCGTTCTATCGCGACGTTCGCCGCTCGAACAAGGGATGTGGATGTTGCAAAACGGAGGGTTAAAACGTAGAAGAACGTTGATAAAATTTGTGGGAATAAAAAGAAATTATCCGTTGATATAATGATCCGATCTCATACACGAGGCATCAAGAATGAAAGTTGGATGAACAACGTTTCGAAAAAATTCCGAATATTTCGGAAAAAAATAATGAGAACTAACATACTTTAAAATCTAGTCAAAATTCCCATCTTATTTATTGAACATCTTTAGAAAGCCGAAGTAAGCCATTATTTTATCAAAACAGGAAAATGGTAATCTCATTATCATAACAAGCAAATTGCTTATAGTTATAAAGTAGAGCACAGCTTCCAACAGCTATAAATTTAGCATAGTCTTCAAGTATACTTCTCATCTAGAATGAAGAACCGAGTAAGTACGCTGACAGAAAAAAATATCTTAAAACAAAAAAGTTTTACTTAATACAAGAAAAGTATTTAGGCGGTAGATCTCAATAGCTTATTTACTTGCAGTTAAAAATTTCTTAATTGAAATATTTACGTAAATAAAATAAAGAAATAAATTTTAATGAAGTAATTTTTTCTTGCGGTTCTGGAAAATATTTACTGCTAGACTATTTTTATATTCAAGATAATAAGATTTTTTTAATCTAAGAAAACAATTTAATCAAATTTAATAATATTATTAGCTTATTTATAAAATCATTATTTAAATGTGAAAAATATAAAAATACAAAGTTATAAAAGTAAATATTTTTACTTAAACGGAACAAACAAGTGCTTGCATCGAAATATATGATTTTAAGAAAATGTATTTCTTTTATTCAAAAAATTTTTCTCTCAGTGTAACTATTTTATTTTAACGTTTGTAATTATCAAAGCACTTTTACTTATCTTACTGTTAGTCTTATACGCGTAATTCTGAATTGAATCAGTCTAAAATCCTGAAATTTTTACTAATTTGACTGTATTAAAATAATTTCTAAGATCAAACAAATTTATCGTATAAAAGAATCTTGGTTGAGTTGGCGGCGGATGCTAATTCGTTCGGAAACTAGAAGTGGTCACAGGATTAAAGAAACGGTAATGGAGATTGTATAGAAGATACGCGCGCAGCACCTGGAATTCAGGAATTTCTTTACTCTCGTTAATATCGTGTAGGACGATTCACACGATTAACGATTCCCGGGGCGGTCGCCGAGACGAAGCTTAACGTTTAATTATTTAAAGAATGTGGAATTTTCGCAGCGCTGCCACGCAGTTCTCAAAAAGATACAAGTATCTTGCACCTGGATATTGCAACGTGAGTGTCCAGCGTACCATCCAGCTGTTCCCTACGGGTATGCACCGACGGCGACGCTCGCAGAGACAGTTTACGAATCCCGTGTCGCAAACTCACGTAGGCGACCATGCTCGCCAGTCGTTCAAACGTCTGCATGCCGACGACAATAATAATTCCGACGTCGTGGAGGGAGAAAGAAAGCATCGTCGTTATACGACGCGAAAATAAGCCGCGCCGCGCCTCGCAGGGACAGATTCTGCGTGTCTCGTGTCTCGCGGCTCTCGCCGTCGTCGTCCGCCGCGTTGGAGGATCGATAGGATGCCTTATTGTAGTTAAGCTTTACTCTCGCCGTTATTGTCGCGTAGGCGTCCGCAACGCCCGGCAAATTTCCCGAGTGGGCGGAGGAATTGCGTTCGGCGAGACCCGATAGCAGGCTCTCATCTCGTTCTTCGCGACAATACGCGTAATTTGAAGATTGAAATTACATTTTTAGAGGCTATTTATAGAGCAGGGTTTCCTAAACTTATGCGAATCGCGACTAATTTTTTTTAAACGGTAAACATTCGCGTGCGAACCATCTAGTTTTAAAGGAAAAAACGAGAACAGGAAAGTAAATTAATTATTCATTTACACCACTTTATTTATATAACTTTACTTTACCTATTTTTTAATTTTTTATTAAATTTCTCAAATCATTAAGAAAATTGTGAAAAAATTATAGATTGTTTTATATTACATTTGAAAGTAATAGCAAAAATTTGGTGACAATTTTCTATCTAAATAAAAAATTATTTCAATAAGAAATATAGAGAGACACACATGTGCTCTAATGAAAATATAATTAATAATGAAATAATGA
The DNA here is from genome assembly GCA_003595255.1 of Solenopsis fugax. Taxonomy (NCBI): domain Eukaryota; kingdom Metazoa; phylum Arthropoda; class Insecta; order Hymenoptera; family Formicidae; genus Solenopsis; species Solenopsis fugax. Next base: position 25,326 of record QKQZ01035811.1, read on the forward strand.
AATAAGAATAACATAATAAGAAAAGGTCAACTATAGCAAGCAGACAACCGATGTTATTTATATGTAATTGATTTATTTAATTACAGGGACGTTTCGATTTTACTTAACCATCTTCATTTAAAATTTAAACAATTCTCAAATTTACCTTCCCTGAAACGTCCCTGTAATTAAATAAACTATCAATGTAAATAACATCGGTTATCTGCTCGCTATAGTTGACCTTTTCTTATTATGTTATTGCTTTTGCTAGGTCGAGCTAGATATTGATATTGTTTCTAATTTGAAATAAGAATAATTGAGAAAACCTAAATTTTTTTTATTTAAGTACTTTAAATATTCAAGATGATTTATGTAAAGTTTCATTGCGATGAGATCAGTTCTGTAAAATAAACAAAATTTATTTACAAAATAACTAAATAGGCAATCACAATAAAATTTTGTATAAATCATATTGAAATATACTTACACTAAAAAATCGAGATTTTTCTTAATGTTGTAAAAAATAATTTAATTTATAATAGCAAATCGAGTAAATAAACTATACAAATATGTTATTAATTAAAAATATAATCTTATTCACACAACTTTCACATGTATATAGTTTAATTGAAGTGTTAATATTAAACACATTTCTAAATTATTTACAGGAACTATGTCCAATACATCCTTAAATTAGATCTAGGGAAGATTAATTGTTTCAGAACGAAATTATAATTTTAGAAGCTATTTAGAGAGTATTAGATTTAGCGAAGAGACGTATGAATTGTTTAAATATACTCTACAAAATGACTGTTCTGTTTACACTTTTGTCTGTTATCGAATAAAGTATGTAACATATAACCGCGCTTTTTCAAAAGAATTTCAAATCAACAGTGCCAATGCCATTTTCTCAGCTGCAGACGTAAGAGACTGCGTGCACGCTAGGATAGCGTCCGATTAAATCTATGAATTACATATCTGCTTTCCTAACGGTAACACAGTCGCAAAGGAAACACGCGAAACGCGGGAAACGTAGCGGTCGCACAGATACGTCGTCACGATGGGAAACGAGATGGTGGTATAGTTTGCAGTAATGAGGAATGGTGGGTCCACCACTTTCAGGGCGGATTTCATTGACCGAGGACACGACAGTGGACACACAACGGTGCCCGTGAGAAAATACGTTGTGGAAGAGAAGGGGGCGAAGGAGGAGGAAGAGGAGGAGGAGGAAGAAACGGAGGAGCCGATGTGTGTGCGTCACGGTGAAGAGGTTTACGTGGTAGGTGGGTCGACCGAGGAACTAGACTTCCACCATAGGTGCACTTAGGTGGCTCAACCATGCGTGCTTCCCCGCACTCGCGAGCGTCACAGGTGAGCTGAGGGACGCTCGCCGCGGAACGAGTCCTGCCGGAGCGCGTGTGGAAAAGGAAGAAGAAACGAACGGGCGGCTGGATGGCAGAAGAGCGAGCATCCCGCTCGCTAATCGCCGCTCCAAGATAGGAAAAACACATGTAGTACGGGGTGAAGGCTCGAGGTTCATTACCCACCCCTTCGCGCAGTTTTTAACCCTTTGCCCACTGACGACAGCTCCCGCATAGTTTTATATCCAGCGCTGACGCAACAAATGCTCTTTTGATGACTTCGTAATTTCTCAAGGGGTATTTTACTTTACTAGATCCGATAAAAGACTTGTTTTCAAGAATTTTTTAAAAGAAAAGTTTCGAAGCAATTAAGATGCAATTTTTATAGAAATATTTATTGATTTTTTATCGATTATGATGATATTTTGTACTGTTGCAAATAATCCAGTGATATAGAGATGATGTTAAATTGAAGACTGTAGATTTTCTCTGCGAAAATAATTGAGAGCTACTTATTGACTTCAAACATAAAAACAAAAAAATGTTCTGATTTTATATGAAGTCGTGCATCGATTGATCCAGAAATTAATATTCTTATTTTAATTTTTGAAAAGTCGCTCTTTTGTTAATTAAATTTTTATATTGATTCTAGGTCTCAGTCAATGTACGATATAAATTAAGAATACTTTGTTTTTAATCGAGTCAATAAGTGACTCTCATTTTCGCAGAGGAAATCTAAACGCAACAAACGTTTGATTAAACTTTATTTGTTTTAATAAGCGCTTGTATGATAAAATTGCTGGTGCATGATTATCATTTTCCTTCAGTGATTTAAAACTATACGCAGTTTGTATAATCTTACGTTATGCTACATTATCGTTACATTGACGTATCAAATTTTTTTTATTAACACGCACGATAATGATATATTTTAGTCCTTCACGTATTCATTAAAGAGCACGTAAGCAATTCGCTTATCTATATTTACCATTTCCTCCTAGTGATTTTAGCTGTCAACGGTATTTTACTACACGGAAAGAACGGTATTGCTGAAGTACCTAAAAATTAAGCCAGATACAGATCTGAATATAATTTTATTAAACTATTAAAATAATTATGTAAAATGCTCCTTATCAGCGTTCTTCCTAATTATTTTGATGGTCCAACAAAATTATTTTCAGATCTGTATCTAGCTAAATTTTTAGATACTTCAACAAAACCATTCTTTCCGTGTATTAATCTTGTATACTGCGTTATTGTATTGTTATGACATTCATCCTTATTATATATAGCTGCCTGTCTCGGAATAACTGATTCCTCTTTCTGTCTTCGTCCCTCTGCATAATATTTATTGCCCTTCTCCCCCGTAACGTCGCACGCCCCTTTTATCGCGTCCACGCAATCGCGCAATATGCGACAAGTGAGTATACGCACATCGAGGCAAAAGGAAAATACGAGATTTATGATTAGCCCGCCGAAGAGGAGGAAGGCTAGGGCTGGTTCGTAGAAACAGATCGCTCCACGCTACGGTGCACTCGTGCAATCGTTAATAGAAGCTCCAGTCTTTCTTCGCCGCAGGAACGAAACTGTGTCGATATTATCAGTAGGCACCAAAGGCGAGTGAACTGACCGTAACGATGCCAATAACGATTTGCCCAAGTATCGATCGTTTTATCAATGTGGGAGAAAACACCCTCGAAGATAATTAAATTACCGCTCGATCAGATCGTATCTTCGCAAAAGATTCTCAATAGCGGTATGCTTTATCAATTGGAATTAAAACCCACGTATACTTTTGTATTTTAAATTAATATATTCGAAATTAACATCTAAATAGAATTTCCTATTCTAGAAAAGAAGAATTCACTTAGAAAGAGAAATGTGAATATGCACTGTTAAATTCATAGTGTCGAATTCTACCCAATTTGAGTTATTTTTAATCATTCTTATAAGAACAATGGAGTTCCTACTTAATATGTCATCAATTTGAACTAAAAGAATGAAGTTAAACAAATTAACTATAAAAATATTAAATCTGACTCAAATTTAATTTACTAAGTGCATACGTTAATACGGACACTATTTGTTTGAAAACTAAGCAATTTTTAACCATAGAAATGGATTGATTGGACGAGATTCTTTTAAATATATATTTTGTATTAAAATAATAAATTTCGACACATAGAAGTTAAAAATAACAAAATGTTATTTAACTCAATTTGTTTTTTGATTCTTTAATATTTATAAAACAGTGTATCGGGCTAATAAATAATTTTATCGAAGAAAAAGGAGCAGCGAGTCTGTGGCATTCCTAGAGATATAATTAAGACGTGTAGTGCATCGACAGGACAGATAAGATTGCGTGTTGCGATAGCGAGCACGCGGATGATAGGAGGACGAGTCCACCGGTGGACGCGAAAGTTTATAAAAACAGCGTGACCAGGCATAGGACGTCGCTGCAACGTTAAGCGCTTTCCCGCAAGCCGGATCAGGACTTGTTGTTTTACGTTATGGATGCCGCTGCGTTACCGAACCGGTTAAATAACCCGTGCATATTCAAATGTCCTAGCGAAGACAACGACGACATAGCGACGCGACGGCGACAACTGAAATTCCCTCGCGCAGCATCCACGCGACGAACTACTTTAAAGCCGTTTTCTGTTTCGTTTACGACGTTAATACGAAACGCTTCATAATGTAATACCCTGTCCGCCGAGGTACACTACATTGCGGACTTATTATAATATCGCAATTTAATGCTGGTCTCATATGCATTCCAATTATGTCGTACTCGGAACAGGGTATAATTATTTTTGCTAGTATTATCGCGAAAGTGCCGGTAGAAATGACAGAACATGAAGAGAAACTGCGAAATTCTGACTAAAATTATTCTTATAGACCTTCGTATTATTTTGTAATTTTTATAGTAAACACGCGTATACACAGTACACTGTAAAAAAATTCAGTAAATTTACATGTAATAGATGTAAACATTACACGATTAGTCCCATAAATATAAAAAAAAATCATGTAATTTTATAGAAATGATGTAATTCCACAAAAAATATGTAGATTTGCTTTTATTGAGTAAATATATTATATTTTATACGAAAAATTACGTATATAACAGGATATTTAAATATTATATACAATTATCTAAATTTTTGTAACATTACGTAATACAACAATATTCCATATATCGCTGTGAAATATAATGCGATTAACTGTTCACTGTGCATCATGAAAACTTTACCCATCTAGCATCACTATGTGCGGGCACAGTAAGTAGTCATTCTATTGTTTACAACATGTATGATAATATGTAATACAATTGCAAAACGTATTGACGATTTATCATTTCTATAACTTTCCATACATGTTGTAAATTTACTTCTGTAATCTGCTTAATTACAAATTAAAAAATTAATCTTACCCTTGTATATTACAAATTTACAAATGCGTGGAAATTTACAACTATTTAGTAACTTTACACCTATTATAGTGGGTAATTTTGAGAAAATTTTTTTACAGTGTATGTGTTCGTGGCATATCTGCATGTATAGTGAATATTATTCGCGCGTACGTTCAATTTTATTATGTATTATAACTGCATGCACAGAAAAATATATTATTGGACCATATCTCTTGATCCAATTTTAAAGTGAACGTACATAAAATATCGCGTTTGAAATAAGAATTGGGTCGAAGATTTTTAGCACAATTTTCTAAGTAAAGATAGAAACTACTGGCGACATACACTTGGTGACAGTTTTAGTAATGTTAACTTTACTTTTTTCTCTCTTTCTAGAACTAGAACTGACTGTTTGATGAATAAAATACTGTAACCTAAAAAAGATATATTGACATATGTATAGACATGTCTACACAGAAAGAATCAAACATTAGTATCAATTTAAAACTCATATAAGTATTTTATTTAACAATAATTGTTTCATATGTAAACAAGAAATTATATTCTTGCATATACATAATTTTTTTTAAAGAATTTGAGAATCTTAAACATTGTATTTTTATTTCAATGTTAGGTATAATAATCATTCAAACAGCACAATATGATTGTTTGATAATAATAAATAATATTAAAAAATTTTAATTCTTGGTTTAAAGATATTGTTACTTTCCATCCAATATTTTTTTCTCTTGACTGACAAAAATGATTATTGAACCATGAAAAATTATACAAAATTTTTTCATGTAAACAAATCATATCCATTTAACGATATATAATCTTATTTCAATACTTAACACATTTCTCGAAAATAAAGATACTGTTAAAATAAGAATGTTCTTTTCTTTCTGTGTGTAATACCGATCAATTATTTATTACCTGTAAAGTCAGATATATAAAAAAAAGCTTTTTTTTATCCATCTAAATACTTTAAGAAGGTCCATATGTCTATTTTCTTCGAAATATAATTCAATCAATCTTTCTAGTGCACGATTCTTCAACAGTGATACATCAATATATCTTTAAAATGTAATATTGATTTTCAGGGACTCGCTGACGAACGCAGACGGTGACAAATCTCATCCTTTACTGGAGCGTTTCATTTAATGAAAGAAGGCCGACGACACGTGCGGTCTTCTCTTGCGAAATCATTTTGTCCTGGTTGTCTTAAAGATACATTCTTTTCTCGTCGCGGCCAACCTTCTGAGTCGCCTCGACGCACGCATCCGCTTTATTTTACTCCTATTCTACTCTTGAACGGGCGAGCGAGTAACCCGTTCGTCCTCTTGCTCTCTCTCATCGGTCCCGCTGCGTGCTACAAACGGCCTTTGAATAGCGTCTAGTTTTTGCCGAGTAACTAGTTTTACCGGGGGTTTTCATTCTCCGCTCTATCCGCGAGCGTATCGAGCAACCGTGAAAATTAATCTCACCGGTTCTCTCAACGCCGTAAAATTCGAGCGAAAGTGAATAAGGTTTCGGAATCCACGAAACCGTCGTCGATTCCTAAAACTCGCGAGTTCCAATTATTGCTCTTTGATTATCTCTCGGAGTCAGTTACATATAATATCGCGTTTCATGAAATTGTTATTCAAGAAAAGATTAAAAGTTTTGAGATATAAGATTAAAACTTTATTTTTTTGCTAAGTAACGGTTGCATGTAAAAATATATGAATTTACTGAAAATATTATTATCTGCACAAATATTATTACGAGATACATATTACAATCGTTTTCGTATGTATTGAGAACTTTAAGAATTTTTATCTTGGAATTTGTATTGACAGATTCAAATAAAACGCAGAAGTACCTATACCAAAGGGAGAAATAAGTAAGAAAAGAAAGAGAAGCAATTTCACAGAGTAATAATTTTGTATTCCTTCCGTAATGCGTAATAAGAATATATAATAATAATAATATTGTGAAACTACATTGCAACGAGGCATCAATTAGTAGTGATTTTTACGCGTGTGTTACATATAAATTTCAATCGACTGTAATAAGCCCAAAGCGGGATTACCTTGAGATACATGGCGCATTAAGCGACAATGCAAAAAGAAGCTCTCGTACGGTGGACTATAAAAGTATTCCCGGCATGTAATCTCGCCTCACAATCACGTCCCTACTTAATATTTTATCTTCGGAAGTTGCGGCATAGTTGGCAGCAACAGTCCACAAGCGGGAAAATTAACCCCCAGTTATAAAGTAATATCGACTGGCTATTAAAGAAGCATGTTAATTAACGATTCCTTCAAACGACGATAGCGTGAATTCGCTCCGTTCGTCGCGAGATCTCGTGGTAAATTGCGTCGTGAGTCGCGACTGATGCACTCGGCGCGTTTCTTTTCCATGCTTTCAGTATTTCGAAGCGCTTTGACATTCCCGATATAAAAAAAAAGAATTGTAAAGAGATTAATGGTCGCGTTAACCCCCGATGCGCGACTCTCCTTATCGTAGAGCGAGATGAAACTTTATCTCGTTTATAACTCAATGCTGACACGTTCATGGAAGAACGGACAAATAATGCGCACCTGAATAAATGTACACTGCTTTTCAACACTCCATTAGAAAATAATAAGCATGCGTCAGCAATTTTGTGAAGATTAATATGCTAATGTTGTTTAAAATATAATACATGGGATAATAAAAATAAGTCACATATATGTAGAATAAAAAGTATGCAGAAAATAATCTGCAATAAAATTATTTTTTAAGAAATATTTTTTAAAATCATTATAGATTTTTATCAAGAGTGATTAATATAAATGCGAATTTAAAATTAACATGTTAATGTTGTTTCAATTATGACAATTAAAGTAATGTGTAAAATGAAAAATATATCCATAGAAGATAATTTGCAGAAGAAATTATTTCTAAGAAATATTTTTTAAATCATTTTAGATGGTTATCTAAATGATTATTAACTCTGATTAATGTAAATGAGCAACGTTCGTATCATTCACGTCGTATGAGAGAATTTTAATATCTTTCTCTCTCGAAATTGGGACGTCATTCTGCGGTCTGGTCATGGAAGAACGAATATTTTATGTCCGATCTGTATTACATTCTTCCCCTTTTACTTTCAAGGCACAGAAGCATATCATTCTTCTAATTCCAAGATGCTGATGTGATAAAATTATTTAATATAATTTGAAATATTACTAGTACCGAATAATATCGCTGCGAATAACAAAGATACAATAACGGCACAATGGTATTTTAAATATACATATATAAAAGTGTGCGTGATATTATATTAAAATATGACGATGTTTTCAGAATATAGCAGGCAGAATATAAAAGTTGCTTAGAGTAAAAACTCAAATTGAAAAAATTTATTAACTTGTATATCCTCAAATTTTAATAATAAAAGAAAATAATCCAGAATAAATCGCCTCGAAAATTATTTTCAACTATTAGAGTTATTTTTTTTTACCGAATTTATTCGATTAATTACAATACGAACTTTAAATCTAAATAGAAATTGTAGAACGCAAAAATTTCCCAGCAACTTCCCCTTTGCGCTTATATTCGCGCAGGATGAGCGCGTTTGTGTTTGGTAAAATGCAAATTTCCGAACATTAATAATTTTGCCAACAGAAGTAGTTAATTGAATAGAGAAACTAATGACTTGCGAAGCTTAAAATGTCACTTTATCGACGCCGTGGGCGTTACCAGCAGTTTCACTGCTTCGTTTCGAAGTATGTTATATTTTATCGCGCGTGAAACATTCCACACGTAATCGAATAAATTATTAACAGGTTACGTTTCCTATTTAAAAAATAATCTTTGCGATTAATGAGCGCGTAATAAATGTACTCCATTTGTGAGCAATATAAGATATTATTTTGGATTTATAGAGACGTATAACTTCAGACTATCGTTTAAATTACGATCGTGAAAATTGCTGAGAAATTAATATCTTATTAAATTAATTTATGCAACACAAAAAATTTTTATTATTACATTCGGAATTATTTTTGTAATTAATAAAATTAAGTAAATTTTTTATTCAATTTGAATAAATTTATTTAAGCAATAATTTTTTACTTTTTAAATGTTTTTAGAATGTTATCTTTTTAATACTAAAAGATTAAAAAAGCTATTAATATACATACGATCCTTCTTCGAATATTCAAACGAAAATTAAATAAATCTTAAACTTTCTCTAAATTCCTTAATCAAATTATAATTGCAAATATAAGATATAATGAATATCAAATTAATTAAGATCTATTCATCAAACTTTAATATATAATTTAAAACCGGTTTTAGCTGAGTTCTTCGACAAAAATTCTATTAAATACAAGTCTAAGAATAATATCAGATGTCCATACGATATGCCTCGAATCACGACGTTTGTTTAATTAAGCACGCGCGTTTATTTAAGAGATTTATAAATAATAGACCTAAATCCGGAACATAAATATTTTTTCGTAACATTGATCTAATTTAAAATTCAATTAAGTTTAACTGTCACGCACAAATAATTTAATCCTTTTTTAATGAAAATCGAATGAAATTAATTGTTACTTTCGACGAAGTATAGCGTAATGTGTAGCAATAATAAATCGTATCCAACGAAATTAATTTGAAACGTAACGCATAGTTCTAAATATATTACATACAAAATAAATATATTATTTCTACATATTTTTTTTATAAGAATATATTTATAAATCATATTTAATGAAGAACTTCAATCGATATGTGAAGACATAATATAAACAATCAAAATGCCTAGCTCATAGCTAGATTTTAATGCTGATATTTATTCGTTACAGTTTTTTAGGGAGAAAGAATTTTCACTGGTATCACTGCCACATTAGATATTTGTTAGTATTATTTATTATTAAAATGACTTTCAATTTAATAATGTAATATTACTTGTTTAATTTAGAATTGTTTTAAATCCGAAAATTTATTCGACGCGCAGTTTCGTGAATTTGGAAAGGTATATAAAATTACACAATAAATATCAGCACTAAGATCTAGCTATTACCGAGGAGACAGTTCGATTGTTTATATATTTATTAAATTTTAATTAATACTTTATATTTACATATATTTAAAACAAGAAAATCTCCAATAAATTCACAAGTCTTAGATTAATTTTATCTTTTTATTTAACCTATTTTATCATTCTTTAGATAATTTTGAGTTATTTAAACTCGAAACTGTTCACATATATATACATATAATCTTCCGAGTAGAGTTCGATCGAAACTTTCAGTTTCGGTTACGGCAAGTTTTGGCCAAAAATTAAGGTTTTAATTGAGTTTAATTCGGTTTTAGCCGAATCAAGTTGTAAATTAAAACTTTTTCAACAAATTTGCAGATAGACACAGTAACTCGTTGGGCATATATACAGAAAAACTATTATTTTTGTCTTACAACATTCGATTATTTAATTATAATTATTAAAATTAATTAATTATAATAATTAAATTATTAGTTTGAAGATTACTGATTGCAATCATATAGTACAAAACATTTATTAACATG
>QKQZ01035818.1:728-11319 GCA_003595255.1 Solenopsis fugax
AGAGAGAGAGAGAGAGAGAGAGAGAGAGAGGGACTCTAAGCAAGACCCCGTGCATTGCACCGTGTTACGGGCGCATTGGAGTCGTGACGGAGGCGCGTTGCTCTATCAACGGGATACCGGGAATCGCGAAAGTCCGCAACGGTCGGTGGACACGTCTCTGAGGATTGTCTGTTCCGTCGTAAGGCAATCCCCCGCGAGAAACACTGACGCGTTGTTCGCGAATGATCTTGCGCACGCAATAAAAAGAAATAAATTGTTTTTGCGGCCGGAACGTTATCCCGTCGAGATCGCGCGAGTATCGTGAAATCTCGCGTCAAACGAACTTTGATGGAGATTTACGAGCACTTTGCGTAAAACGAAGGGGAATAGAATTCGCCTGAGAATCTTTTACTGTGTTATTTCCACGCGCGAAAATAATTTGTACGTAATAACTCATTGCTTAACGCGGCGCTCTTTAGATTCGCCCGTGAAATCACGCTACTTACAAATTGGACATATATACGCGCGACCCCGGCAATAAAATAGAAAAAGCAAGAGTGAAACGCCGCATGCGTGGATCTAAACACAGCCTTTTAAGATTTACGCGGAAGCCGCAAGTGGAATACGATTTTACCAGCCAAGATTCACTCTCTACGTTTGTGTAATTTCACGCTGGTTGCAGATGTGTTTCGATTCATAAGATAGAGACACTTTGTCATGACCGTCGAAAGCGAAGTGCGAAGCAACCGAGAAATCCAGAGAGCAGAAATCTCTGTCTGGGATAATGATTCGCAAATTATAAGTAGTGCTCGGAAACATTAGGTGATCGAGTAGTTCGGACAGTTCGAACTTTAAGATCGAACATCAAATTGTTCGATTTTTTCGAACTGAAGGTATGTTCGAAGCGTCCGAACTCATTTCAGATCAGAAAGCTCTAAATTATTATATAGTTCGAAGCTAAATTTTTTTAAATATTAATATTATGTACATACATAAAAAATTATTGTACAATTGGGATAAAAATAATTTATAATTATAATAAATAATGTAAAACTAAATACAGTTGCAAAATAACATTTTTTTAAATACAAAAATATGATTTTAGAGAAACATATTGTAAAGAAATATATAAAATGTATTAAAAAATTGGGAAATTAATAACATATACTTTTTTTAAACAATTTAAAAATTTATATAAGCTCGAATTTATAATTCATATAAAACAGACCAATCTAATGTAATGTTTTTTAATCTTACTCTGTGAAGAAATTTATTTTATGTTTAGTGTCATAATCTTTNGATGTTTAGTATCATAATCTTTTTGACATTTTTATTTTTTTTTATAATTTATAAGTAGAAGGGACTGAGGCAATTCGGAAGGTTTTTTCTTTTGCGTCTCCTGAGTCCTGTATTCATTAAAAAAAAGAGTAGACGGTTTGAAAGGTCGAACCTTCCCCTTCACAATGCCGTTATAGATAAAACACGGAAATGTAATTGCTTTGAACTACATATAAAAATGTCGACCAGTGCCAAGTATTTCGAATAGCCCCAGGATAATTCGAAACCAATCCGGGAATATTCTGAAATTTGTGTTTTAAAATGAAAAATGTAAAAAAGTTGTTGCTAAGAGTCTGTTTTATTCAGAAAAGGATAATTATTAAGAAAAGTTGTACACAATAAAAAAAATAAACACACAATAGAGAATTTTATTGCTTCAGCGTTTTCGGAACACGTCAGAGACTATTCGTATGTCGTGCGTTAAACGTACACGTGCGTTAAACGCTAATAAAAAAAGTTAAGCGTCAGCGTATGGTTCAGCTCTCACGAACAAAAGTGATATAAAATAAAAGAATTTTAAATACAAGTGAATCATCAGGAATTAACACTCTGTTCGCACACGACTCGACAATTTTATTATGCGCATTTCTTTTTCTTGAAAGATTAAGAACACTGTAATTAGTTAATTACAAAATATAACATTTTTGTACATTTTTTGAAATAACTTTTTATAACTTTTACTTCTTATTTTATATTTTAAATAAATTTCTAGAATCTATTTTATACTTTTTAAGTAAGTCGATTTAGTTTATTTTTTAAATTTAAGTTGTTATTTTAAATCAGTTATTTTACTGATAAAAGTATTATATGTAGGAGTCATTGAGGATTCTTTAAATTATTTTAAAAGTTCTTAAATTAATTCAAAAGTGTTGACCTAGAGTAGTAGAGAAGATGCCAAAAAATAACATGAGAATTAATAATCAATGAACTAACACTTGCTGAAGTAATATAAAAGTGCAAGACGAATATGACGTATTATTATATTATATGGAAATGATTTATTTTATATTAGAAGATTCGTACTTGAATTATATTCAAAATTTAAATACCAAGGTTGAACACACAGAGGCTTCAGACATACTATATATAGCATTATTGAGTCTACATAGATGTTAGATTTATATCTTGGTGGAAAAATTTAACGAGCCAAGCATAATGAGAATTGTACATAGAAAATAGCGAACAAGACATTGATAGGCATGTAGTTACAGCGTATGCAGTTTGAGAGCGGTTGGCTGGCAATCAGCTGAGTTGCGAGGCTTGAACGGTATCAAGCGAACCTACTACTAGCTGTCCCGTTCTCTCCCGCGCCGTGGCCACGCGTAACGTAACGCTAAATATACGAGCAGTGGTGACGGTTACGAAATGTTAGCAAGAATTGTCGGCGCAGTGGGTCAGTCGGGTTGCGTTTGCACGGTGCGTGAGCGCCGGAAAAGACGCGGCTGACCTTCCCCGCGATTCCTCGTAAATCTCGAGAGAAAGAGAGATAAGCGTTCCCTAGTCTTACGCCGTGAAGAGAATTCGAACAAAATCTAGTTGAAACGAGTCCTAAAATTTTTTTAAACTCGCTCGTTTTGTAATATTATTGAATAAATTAATTTCCTCTCTCGAGAGACGCAAGAATAAGCAAAACGGCATAGCCGCCTGGCGTAGGAGGTTCGAGCTAGATTTATTCTTCGACCTCTTTCGCGCTTCCACACTTCGGAAATCTCAGGGTCGGCGTGAAAGCGCGATAAATTCAAGTGCGCAATTACTGACGCGATAAACCTTCAAAATGTAAAAATGGAACCGAGGTTGAATGCAGGAAACTTAGGTGGGCATATACAGAGTAGATCATTTTAGTCAATTTTCTACGAAATTATTGATGATACAGAAAAAGCTTTCAGCTGAAAGTTGCTGATGAAACACAGAGTTGCTTTTAAAAAAAATTATGCAATTTATAATATGCAATTATATATATTTTTTAAAAGCAACTCTGTTTCGTTTACACCAATTGATTCATCTTATTATTTCATGTATAAAAGCATTTAGGTACAATTATCCAGAAATTAATAGTTTATGAGATATTTTATATTTTATGTCAGAATAAAGTACAAAATATCTCGTAAACTATTAAATTTTCAATAATTTTAATTTAATATTTTTATACGCAGAGTAACTAAAGGAATCAGACCATACACTGAGGGAAAAATTAATAAATTTTAATAAATATTTATTCGAATAGTACCAGTAAATATTTATGTACTGTAAGTAAACATTTCATTAATGTATTTGAATAAATATTTATTAAGATTTAGAAATTTTTTTTCTCAGCGTACAAAGAAAACCAGACAATTCCATTTAAAAAATGGCAATGACCTTCTTGATATCTTTTTGGCGCCTTCACCTAGAAAATATAGCGTGACCAAAATACGTCCTCCTCGAAATTGTTCCACTTTCATGTGAAACATGTTTTTGTACCCTCAATATTTCGGAGAAATCTAACTGGATTGATTAAAATGATCCACCCTGTATATTTCTGCATCTATTTTGTAGATTTTAGATCAGAATTCTTCCTTAAGTGTCCGACTGTTCGTTCCAATTGTAGCAGAAAATACAAAATGTCATTACGCAAAATACTAACAATGCATTAAAATTAGCTCAATCAGTTACGTGCAAGACAAGTTCGTATTCCCAAGAAAAGATCTGTTCGAAAAACAAAGGAAAGAAGCATAGAGACAGAAAACTATGTTTGTCATCATAAAACATTGCCGAGCGTAATAAAAATTGTGTCGCCCCTCCCCGTCCCTCCCCATCCTCTCCTTTTGTCTTTCGAGGGGACGCTGCATCGCGGAAATGAAACAACGGATTAGGTAAGTGAAGGAGCTTTGCGTAGCGCGTCGTGTCCTTTCACCGGTCGCGAAACGAGAGCTAAAAGCGCGAAACGCATCGGAGCGGAACGCCACGTTTTCCGCCTCGCGTCGTCGCGAAAACCGATGGGGAAACATTGACGAAAGTCCGCAGGCCTGCTGCTCCTCTCTGCTGCGCAAATGCGCGAGCCGAGTGCCGCGGAATATTACTCGCTTCCTCAAGGTTGCCGAGCGCTCTGCTCGCGCGACCCGTGAGCGCACGTTGTGAATGCACGTACCAGTATATCTATATATCTCTTCTTCTACCTCTGCCCCGCCTCTGTCTGCACCTTTTGTTGCAAAGGCCGTGCGGAACGCGGACTCTCGAAGTCGCTGTCGCTCGTCGCAATTCGATCAGCCGGGCGTAGATTGTCTTTCATGCGTCACGTAATTGTGGAAATTTAATTGCGGCTTAAAAAGTGGCACGTGTTGGAGTTTCGGAGTACACGAATAAATTTTACGCTTCTTATAATTCATATCTGTTATTACGTTGCGTAGATGCGATAATAACGGAATATTTTCTCTGGTGCTTGTAGAGACGATCCTATCACAATTCCAATGAAAATGATCATTTGCTCGTGGATACGCAGAAAAAAAAATTAGTATCAAATCAACAATTCATTGTTTCATATATAAGGAAGAATATAAAATCTCCTTGGAAGTATTTGTAATCTCAAAGAGACATAATTTGCTAACATAAAGAAATTTTGTTTCTTCATGTAAGCAAATTATGTCTGATCAAGATTATCAAATTCTTCCAAGAAGATTTTATATTCTTGCTTATATATGAAACAATGAATTGTTGATTTGATAGTCATTTTTTTCTGTGTATAAAAATTCTCTCGGGTAAAAACGTTTTTCTTGACAGCAGATTTTCTTCGACAACTAACAGACGCCATTATCAGCATCGAGGCAATAATCGATAAGTGGTATCTTCGATCTCACTTGTCTCGTCATGCAATGCACTTTGGAAGTGTTCTGTATACAATTGGACGATACGTTCTTTCTCTTGGTTCCTTTCTCGGGTCCTAAAACCACTTCGCATCGGCGCACGGCAATTAAATCGATGTGTATGAGAAAGCGGCGCCGACGAGAGAGAAGAGATATGTACAGAGTGTCCTGAAGAAGATCTTTCAATCACTAGGCTCCTCGACAGATTGCAAACTCCACTTCTTCTCGTCTCAAAACGTTGACCCTAATTCTCGCCACGAAGCCAGTTGATTTTTAAAGCACACTGAGATCAAAGCCTGTTTACGGTCCAACGTTTATAGAACAATCGTGCTCCGTTAAAGTGCTGCGCAGTAGTAGTTCTGGAACACCTGGTGTATACCGGATAGACCGTTCACTGGAACGCTATACATCGCGGCGGACTTCTCCCTTTTGAGCTCGGCTAGACTGACTAGAGCTGCGCGTTTTAACGGCGGCTTACTTGCTACGTTACAGATCAAACGTTGGCCTTCGTGTGGGCGATACACGAGACGCTACTTACATTAACGACGACTATTGCGGTCAAACGTGCATACGTCGAAATACGTTACACTCGCAAGTGCAAATTGCAAACGAAACGCGAATCAAAGATCTTTACTATTTTTACTCGAGATAACGATGTATTTTTAAGCATACGACGCTCAAGAGTGTAAACTTCGGTGTGAAATATGCGCGTTTTGCACTGAGAGAAATCGTTTGGTAGAATAATGATCAAATGAATTTTATAGTTACTGGTACCGAAAACTTAGCTACATTTAACAAAACTTTTTGTAATATGTTGTATGAAAATAATTATTTGGTTAAGGCTACAAATTGTTTGGTCAAAACAACTATATATTTAGTAACTATCACTATTAAATTTATTTGATCACTATCTAACCAAATTTTGGTTGATTTTACCAAACATTTCTCTCAGTGTATCGATAATCGCGTTTTATTGGTGCTAGTGAAATATTTTGCAACAAATATTGCGCTTGGTCTTCCCGTGATTGCGTATTAATTTTTTTCCGATAATCTGCCCGATGACTCAGTACTCTTATCGCTTCTGTATTTTCACTTATCTATGTTGCTAGTCAGATTTCAATTTCATCGCATACACGGCATACGGCGTTAGAAACAAATGCTTTCTGCAGAAATGCCCAAGGCGGAATCCACTTTCTTTACCGTGAGGAGCAGTAGGAAGTTTCGAATATTCATCCGGCAGAAAATCTTACGGAGTCACGCTATCGTAAGCGGAAAATCAGTATAACAGAGCGCAGGATTTCTTCAACGAGTACTAACGAGAATATTCGTTCTGGTTGCACCTAATCCGCAAAATTTGTTCTCAAGATCTCTGGCTCGTTTACTGATGAAATAAATCTGATGATGTCTCAGGATTCAGTATTCTACGTGTGATCGTATTACTAATAATTATCATGATATGTTTTTTTCCAAAGTGTGTATTCAAATTTTGTAAATAAATTACAGGATCTTAATCAAAATTCCAGATAAGATTAGAGAATTTTTTAATACAGCTTTAAAATAAATTTATTTTGTTACATGTACTTTTTAATCATGCAATTATAAAGAAAAGCTACTTAAAATTTGAATGTTAAATTAGAAATTGAAGTAGAAAGAAATTATATGAATTAAATACCGTATAACAATCTGCCTACAATACATGAATCTAGTTTATATCACTGGATAGAATTATAGACACCACTGAATAGAAAATATAAGAAATAATTTTGTCAGAAAAAAATAAAATTTAAATTAAAAGTAAAATTCCAAAAATTTCTCTGAGTACTAGTAGAATTCTATGAAAATCCATGATTTTCAAGGATAAAAACTAAATCCCCTGAAAATTTTGAGTTTTCTCGATTTTCACAGTAGTACACACTCTGTTTTCAGAAACATTGTTGATTTCGATCTTCCAAACTATACAATGTAAAGGAAATAATTAATAAAATTAATTTATTTTTAACTTGAGTTACGCTGTGCAGATACCATGCACATGTAGGAGTGAAGAAAGCGGAGTCGAATTAGAAGAAATATTTCTCGTAAAAGTGAAGATTGCAGAGCCACATAAAAAAAAAGATACAAAGAATTTCGTTGATCTCTACGTAATGATCGGTGACGCGATACCACACGATATAGCTTGTTGCTGCTTTTATCTTGGCAACCGAATGTGCCGGGTATCTTTGTTTTAAATTTTATCATCCTAAACAACCTTATTATTATGCGCCTGCGTCTCTCTGTATCTCTCTCTCTATCTCTCTTTTCCTTTACATAATATCTTACCAACTGAAACTATATGCAAAAAGCTGTTTAATGCGCCGTGAGGATAGACTTCGTTGCACAAGGGCATTAAATCATCGCGAATGAAAAGACCGCTGTCAATGGATCGTGAAACTGATTAGATTTCAAACCCAGTCTTAAAGCGCGATTACGCGTTTCGAAACGATGCGATGCGCCGTCGTAAATGTCAGAATAATTTGTGTATTATCGCATCTCAGCGAGTTCCGCGGTGATCCGCATTAAAATGCGCTCTCCGAAAATTTTTCAGATTTCACATTCTGCAGCTTTCACCTTTTTGATTTTATAATTTAAATCAGAAATAAGAAGTAAATGTACGTTGCGCCAAGTGGATTATTCTGAATCTTGAAACAGGAAAGAGAGGAAAATGTAGGAAATTCTGTTTTTCCTTACTCTTATCCGTGACGCATCTTGATTTATTACCGATATCGCAATGCTAATTGCCTCTTCTCGATTGAAATATATGGTGTTCATCAATCTTTAAGCCGCATCGGAATTGAGTTGCGTGAAATCCGTAATTACGCACGAATCCCTTTCCCATCTCGACCTTGTAATCTTTCGGTTGCCGCAAGGCTCTATAGGAGCAGTGTATCTCTTTGTCTCTTTGTCTCTTCCCGGTGCAGTCGTAAAAGATTCGTCAAACAATTAAATCGATTGCGGGCAACACTGGGCTGACACGTTGGAATCCGATTACGCAATTGATCAGGCGCGTTCAGAGACGTCTTTGCCAGTAAACGGGCTCGCTGAAAGTTGCGTAAGCCGCGAAAATACAATGACACGAATGAAGACCGGTGGTTCGTTATTTGTTGTTTCGAACATTTCTCAAATTATAAACTACTAATGTGACCATCAAAGCTATTATATAAATTATACATATTTCTCTTAGCTGCAGTTGTAGGCGTCTACTTTCTACTTCGTTTAAATATTATGCAATATTCCGCGAAGTTTTGCCTACATGGTGAATGATCGTAGTAGCAATTATGTCGTTTTGGAAATTTTTATTATTTCATGATAAAAACGTTAACTTAATTGTGTAACGCGAGATTTACGATAATCGTCGGAAATCTAACGCGTGCGGAGGAACTTGGTCTTCTGGATAGAGAAGAAAGAGAAAAAAGAGAACAGTGCTCAGTTTTAATGGACGAAAGTAACGGAAAGGTGGTTTCTTTTTCGATTCAACTACGAAAGGAAATAGTGCAATCGATTTGCAGTACGACGATAGCCAAGCCCATTGCTGCAAAACAGGAGGAATGGGATATAAAACGCAGATATAAGAAACAGAAATCGACCATGCACGACGCGCGTTCGCGTATTTTTACGTGTTTCTCTTTTTTCTCTTATTTATATGTCCTGCATATTGCTCTTTAATATCTTTAATGCACCGTCGAAAAGCTGGCCGCGAAACAGTACGGTTGTAACAGTATTAAATAAAGAGCCAATACATTCGTGGTCAGGGTTCTGCAATGTCACACTTTGTATTCCAATAAATTCCCCATAATGTGTAGGAGAAAGGTTGGAAAATTATTTTTTTTTTAATAATTTGTGAAAGATAATTATACAAGTTTTGCACGATCAAAATTGTGCTGAAAGTATAATAAAATTTCTCTATAACAGATATCTACGTTATTTTTGTTTTTAAATTACAATTTCATAGGCATCTACACTGAGAGAAATTTTCTTTTAAATTAAAAATATACAAAAATATTACAAAATGCTCGGTGGTCAAACTGGCTAAAATATCTGCACGGAATGTACATAGAAGGATCCAGATTCAAACCCTGGACGAGGGTTATCAGTTAAACATTAAATTTAATGTACATTAAATTTTATGTATCTATATATTTTATAACTGAAAAGTATGAGCATCAAATTTAGTGCGCTTTTGACAACATTAAATTAAGTTTTTAATGTACCTGCTCTAAATTTGCTTCCGTTACATTATATTAAATTCTGCTGGCTAGTTTTAACAGTGCAAGAAACATTATTTCAACACTAAGATCCAGCTATGATCATTAAGGCTTGTCTGCTATCTATGTTTATCACATAGCGAGATATACTCTTATTAGAAAAAAATACATTTTTTTTAAACCATATATTTCGATAGAAACATTTGTTTGTTCTATTTAAGTAAAAATATTTATTTTTAAGTAAATATATCTTAAGTATATAATTTTGTATTTTTACAGTTTTTACATTTAAATAATGATATTACAATTAAACTAATAATATTATTAAGCTTAATTAAACTGTTTTCTTAGATAAAAAAATCCGATTATCTTGAATATAAAAATAATCTAATAGTAAATATTTTCTAAAAGTGAAAGAGAAAAATACTCGATTAAAAACCATTTCTTCATTTATTTACATAAATATTTTAATAAAGAAATTTTTTTAACCCGACTGCAAGTAAGCTATTGGCTATTAGGACCTACCGAGTAAATAAGTTTTTTGCATTAAGTAAAGTTTCTTTGTTTTAAGATATTTTTTCTCTCGGTGCATATTGCGCATCTTCCAATGAAAAAAGAAACCGACCTTGCTCCTACGGGATATATCGTAATTGTACAATTGGTTTCGTAAGACTGTCATTGTTCCATTGTCAATGCTCCATTGTCATTGTTCCGCTGTCACTCATCGCTCGTGAAAAAAAAAGAGGCACGAGAGAGGTTGACGTTAGCTGAATCACCCTGTAGAACATGAGTTCTACGTCGCTTCCCGACGGCATCTTGCAATTAGATCTAATTGTTGATACCGCTCGACGGACGTGCAATCAGCAAGAGCCGATGGATCTTGCTGCAAAAACCGCGGGCTATACGCTCTACGTCGCGTCGCCACCGTTCGAATGACGCGCGAGTGCAAAGAACGAGTCCCATCGGGACTCCCACGCGTATCTTATCTATTACACATGCGTCGAACGGTATTGGTGGTCGAATCCATGTCACCCGGTTTCTTTTTATGGGATTTTCCGAAAAAAAAAAGAAATTCAAGCGCGTTGCGTTGTGTCTGCGTCGCGTATCTAAACGCGACGTGACGTATAACGTCGTCGGTTGCATTGCGTGTCGAGCGCGAGCGTAACGAGTCGCGACGGACGCGCGGTCGAGCGCACC
>QKQZ01035822.1:0-10035 GCA_003595255.1 Solenopsis fugax
CAATAACATATTAAAGGCTCGTCAAGATCGGAGGGGGACACCTCGAGTACATTCCTTGTTAGTACTCAATATGGACTACTTGCTGTTTCTAAATGAGAGTAATTATAGTCCGAGAGATGATGACAACTTTTTGGTCTTCATTTGTTACCGCTTAAAATCGTCATTAATTCGTCGTTTAAATGATAAAGATGAAGGAAACACAAGTATGGTTCTTCTGCGATTTTACAATTGGTGACGCGAAATTAAAGTGGTAAAATATTTTTTGCTTTTTTTCTAATGTATTACCGCCTGACGTTCATTTTTAGTGATTGTTTACATCAAAAAACAAACCAGAAAATAGATGCCATATTCATTCCATTGAAGGAGCCGCCATACTAACAATAAGCTAAAGTGGTAAATTTTTTTAGCGAAAAAAAGTGATTTGTTACCGGCTGATTTTTTGTACACTACTTATTTTCATTACGAAACATGCAAAAATCCATATGCCATATCGTTTGGGCGAGCCCAAGGGATCGTCATGCTCTCATTAACACGTCGAATTTTTAACTAAAAAAATCATGATTTGTACTGGCTGAAAGTCGGTAACAAATGAAGTCACATATGGTAGTAAATCGTAACTTTTAGTTAAAAATTTGACATGTTAATGAGAGAATGGTAATCTCTTAGGCCCGCCCAAACGATATGGCATATAAATTTTTGTATATTTCTTAATGAAAATAAATAGTATACAAAAAATCAGTCGTAACAAATCACTTTCTTTCGCTAAAAAATTTACCACTTTAGCTTAGTATGGTAGCTTTTTCGGCCCACGGAATGGATATGGCACCCGCTTTCCGATTTGTTTTTTTATGTAAATATTTATTAAAAATGAACGTTAGGCGGTAACACGTTAGAAAAAAAAGTAAAAAATTTTTTACAATTTTAATCACGCGTCATCAAAACCGCAGAAGGTCTACGATACTTGCGTTTCCTTCATCTTTACCATTTAGGGCCAGTTTCACAACCTCCGGTTAACTTAACTGACCGGTTAAATGTCAATCGCGATTGGTTATTTCTGGTCAATTCTACTTAATAACAAATGTGATTGGTCAATTCCGATAGAAAAATCAGCCGATTAAGTTAACAAAAGATTGTGAAACTGGCCCTTAAACGAATGAATTACGACGAATTAATGACAATTTTAAGTGATAACAAATAAAGACCAAAAAGGTGTCATCTTCCGGACTATAACATGGTGAATTGAACAAATATAACGCTAGCATGTCGTACAGACTGTCAATGTGACTTGTTTACAACAGTTGGCTGCTCAGTTTATGTATTATATTGTTAACAGTGAGATCAAATATAATTTTTGTATTTTTCATGATCTAATATTTTGTGAGAAAGTTACTGTTTTCTGTAACTATCAAGTTATGATTATTAATCTCCAGTTCATATTATTGTAATTTTATATTTATACTTTATAAAGCTGTATTTAAATTTATATTTTTGTCATAACTTCCTGCTTACAACCAAAGAAAGAAAACTCTTTGTAAGATATGGGTAAACTTATTGAAAAACCTAGAATAAGTTTTCAATAATAAAAAAGGGAAAAGGGTAAGATGACAAAGTGGATAAGATGAAGAATTGTTAATTTTTCCAAGTTAATAACAAATAACGAACCAATGCTTAATTCATTAGAGACTTTAGATAATAATAAATAATTTGTGATAGTATGATTTCAATTTGTCCACATGAGTGGATAATATATTAAGAAATGTGTTTTGGAAACACCTATATGTAATTTTTTTGTGTTTGTTCATAAGGAATGACATAATTATAGTACATGTTTTCATTTTTTGTATAAAATCACAATACTGTATGGCGGAAAACGCATGCAATAACGTATTCATATTTTTCAATTTTCATATTGCAACATTTATATTTAATAAATAGATAAACATAGCGATTGTGGATAATATGACGAACGTCGTTTATGGGCAAGATAATAAAATGTATTCATTTATCTATTAGTTTTATTCGATCTTAACAGTATTCTGACTATACAGGGTGTCCCAAAAAGCTCGGATCCCCTCTTAAGAGCGGATTCTTTGGAACATTCTAAGAAAAAAATCCTAATACAAAAATGTCGAGGGTATAATGGTTTTCAAATTATTCACGATTAAAGTTTACGAATCCCAGAGCTGACATTTCGCGCGCTCAGGAATGGTGACATGACAAGGGGTGAAGGTACCACAAGGGTACCTTTTGACATTGAGATTGTTATATAAATGTGCAGTGACATTTTTATTAAGAAATTATTTCTATAGGAAATATATTTGTACATTACATATACATAATTAATGTTTTTAACAAAATATCAATTCAATAAAAAAATGTTACAATAGTCATTGGGTCAGCTGTCAAACTAAATTCGTTACCATGTTCATATGATAAGAACTTTTATGGTAATATATCGATTAGGGTGGTCCAAAAAAACCGACTATTTTTTTTCTTCATGTGCTTCACCGGAAATCGAAAATATATGTTGCAAAAGTAACCCTTGATTTTTTATAGATTTTTAAAAAAATGTTTTAGAGGTCGCTGTAGTCGTTTAAACACGAAACCGTTTTTATATAAAATATATTTCTTTAACGAAAAATTGTCACGAAAATTAAATCTGTTGTTAGTATGAGGGCTAGGCTTAAGAAAATTCGTATTTTTTTAAGCATTTTGTAACTGCAGCGCTATCTATCAATAAATGTTAAAGTTTCTGTATATCATAATATATTCTCCATTAAACAAAGAAACCGATACCACATACGATTTTCGACTGCGACTGATAAAAATAGGTTTTTTAAGCCTTTAAATGTCCATTTTCGTGAAAATTCGAGTTTTGAAGTATTAAATAAATGACTTACTGTCAGTATTTTTGGCTACAAAAATTCAAGCTTATTTATTTGATTCCTGGCAACAATATCTCAATGATTAACTCAACAGGATATGCCTCAATATGATTTAAAGAAATTAAAATAGCATGTTACGTCGATTTTCGTGTTTAAACGACTACAGCGACCTCGAAAACATTTTTTTAAAATCTATAAAAAATCAAGGGTTACTTTTGCAACATATATTTTCGATTTCCGGTGAAGCACATGAAGAAAAAAAATAGTCGGTTTTTTTGAACCACCCTAATATCGATAATATCGATAATTTATGTTGATATGAAAAAGATTGAATATTTTGATAATATGTTTGACAGCTGACCCAACGGTTATTGTAACATCTTTTTATTAAATTGTTATTTTGTTGAAAACATTAATTATGCATATGTAATGTACAAATATGTTTCCTATAGAAATAATTTCTTAATAAAAATGTCACTGCGTATTTATATGACAAATCTGAATGCCAAGACATACCCTTGTGGTATCTTCACACCTTGTCATGTCACCATGCCTGAGCGCGCGAAATGTCAGCTCTGGGATTCGTAAACTTTAATCATGAATAATTTGAAAATCATTATACCCTCGACATTTTTGTATTAGGATTTTTTTCTTAGAATGTTTCAAAGTATCCGCTCTTAAGAGGGGATCCGAACTTTTTGGGACACCTTGTATATAATGTAATTTTAATCGTAATATGTGTTGTAATGTATATCACAACTTTAATAATTTTATTTTTGCAGATTACATAAATATTTTTCGTTCCATTTACATTTTCTTTTAACTACATTGTAATATTAAAAGATAAGTAGTAGAAGATTATTATATTATAATAAATCTTTTTTATTCATAAGTAGAATTGCTATCTAGTTTCCTTATGCTATAGAAAATGTTTTTCTGTTTCGTAATTTTCAGATTGTTTTTCATTTTTTTTCTTTCAATTTAAATTTTAAATGATTTGGAATTGAAAAAATCTAAATGAATTATAATGAAATGGTTTGTATATGTGAAAGTAAAAAGGTAACGTAAACACGAGTTTGTACCAAAATAAATAAATATTAATGTTTTCGGTTATCGGACAGAATTTGTTGATAACTCTTAATAAAATATAGTTTTTCTTTTACACGAACACCGATTATTATTTCGATCTCGAAACACACTTTCTATGTGTATATTTGTATTTATAAATTGAAATAATTGAAAATATAAGAAATAATTACCTCTGAAGTTAGCATCCCATTTTCAAACTAGGAATCATTAACTAATAATTATTTTAGTAATAATTTAAATAGTAATTTAAATAATAGAAAAAAGGATTAAATATTTATTAATTAATAAATAATAATAATGAAAAAGAACCTGGTTAAAAAACTGACTTAAATAAGATGGTCTCATGGAACGTTATAAAAAGACAAAGGTTTTGGAATATCAATTTTGGTTGAAAGGCTCAAACTGCACAGTTACAAATTCAACATTTTTTTCAAGATTATGGACGATAGGAAGAAACCCGGGCTTTGAAAATTTGGGAAACTTAGTTTTTGTTAATGACAAAAAATGAGCCACATTTCAAACAAATCCATTGAGGGAGGATTTCGACCCTTCTTATTCGACTAGAGCTTTTATTGCTACAATTGACATATTTTTATTCATTTCAATTATTAGTTTTACTATGATCACTTATTAGTCTTATATTAATATCATTTATTGTAATAAAATTTGGTGGTATATTTTAAACTTGATAGATTTTAGAAAAATATCGATTTAATCTTTATAATTACAAAACTGTATACATACAATAAATGTAAAATATTATACAAAAAATCTTTTATGGAAAAATATAAAAATTCAGTATAAAATTGCATGACTGTTTATCAGTTATATAAATTGATCAAAAATTAATATCAGTTGTATCTGTTTTTTTTTTTAAGTGTTGTTAGCATACACAAAGCAAGAGATGTAATTTATTGAATTTTTATCTGTATTAATCATTTTTCATTTATTTTATTTATTTTTGTCGCTAATTGTTTATATCAAATAAAAATATAAAACATAGAGATACAATTTAGACATTAATACGAATTCATCAATTCTCTCCTAATACACTAATAATGCTAATAAGCATTTTATAAACGTATAAGAAATTTATTGTGAAGAAAGTTATTATTAGGTAGTGTTAGATTCCAATGACCGAAAATGTTAATATTTATTTATTATATTCTCTCTCTCTCTCTTTCTCTCTCTCTCTGTCTCTCTTTTACACTTATTAAAGTATTTGTGTCGAAATTTATATTTAGTTAATACAGGAAAACAAAGCAATCAATGGGAGAGTTGTAAATTTCTTGATGTTTGTAAGCTGACTTAATCGAATCGGCTGAAGCAAATAAATCTCGAATAGAATAATAAATTAGTAACAGAAAGTAAATTTCTGTTCATGTTTTAATGTGCTATACTAGCTACGTTAAGTATAATAAATGTAATTTCTTGTAATACCTTTAATGAAAGTTGAATGACTTAAAGAGTACTTTATAACAGTGATAAAAAAATAAGAAAACATTTGTTTGAAAATTAAACAAAAAAAATTTATCAAAATTTTGTTATAAAGTACTCTTCAAGCCATTCAACTTTCATTCAGAACATTTTTTTCTATATTTTATACTTTCGACGATATCTCTTATAGTTTCGCTTCGAAAGAAAAATACCAATTTTCTTCAAAGAGGTGTTTCACCCCCTAAAAGTGAAGACAAGCATGTATAAAAAAATACGTGTTCCTTATTTTGATCCGTATTACAACATACTAAAGGCTCGTCAAAATCGGAGGATGACGCTTATGTACCTTTCCTTGTTAAATACATTAAAGTTACAAAAAAACTAACTCTATTAAAAATTACGAAATAAGATTAAATTAATTTAAATTAAATAAAAAATTAATTTTAATTTAATATAATTTAAATTAAAAGTAAATTTTTAAAAACATTATTCATATTAAATTAAACATTTGTAATTTTTAAAGTCAAATTACTCAAAACAATTATAATATCGATTATCATACAAACTTATTAATTTTATTTGGGTAATAATTAGTTGAAAAGTTAAAATTTAAATAATAAAATTAAAAAATTAATAACTTTTTAACTTTATTATGTAACTGTTAACTTGTTAACTAATTACTATCCAACTCTGACAAAAATCAATAAAGATTTTTACAAAAATTTCATCTTAATTGTTTCAATACTTTTCTTTAAAAAAAAAATTTTTTTTTAATTGAGTTTTTTAAAATCACCAAAATAGAATATACTCTTAATTTGTAT
This sequence comes from Solenopsis fugax, assembly GCA_003595255.1. NCBI lineage: Eukaryota > Metazoa > Arthropoda > Insecta > Hymenoptera > Formicidae > Solenopsis > Solenopsis fugax. The sequence goes on from QKQZ01035822.1 coordinate 6,233, forward strand.
TTAGACTAAATTCAAACTGGTACTGTTATCGGTATTATGACTGGCTAATCGTATTACGCAATAATATTTCACAACAAAAAAAATTCATATTTCACGACAAAAAATTAACTTGTATAATTTTTAGCGAATTTACTGTTATAAAAATATATTGGAAGCATTTACTTCATACAATCTTGTACAATACTCGCGATATATTTTGCTTTTCTTGCTTCACAAACGATTGTTTCTTTTACATTCTTTAATAAGGAAGCACCTTAAAAATACTATATCGCAAGATGAGAGCTTTGCACATTAACAATGACGACTGAACATAGAAATCACTTTCACGTAACATTCAAGCCTGAGAACTCACCAAAATATAGTAGTAATGAAAATCAGTACAAAAATCTAAGTTCCAAATTATACAAGATACACTATTTTACATGCTCAGTTAAATTGATGGTTATTTCCGCGTCGTATCCACAGAGTCCGTATCCGGTATGCTACGAGGAAAGATCTCGTGAAAGTGTTCGCGGAAACGAGCACGCGATATACTGCGATCGGCGTGGCCAGACGACAAAAGACAAGGAAAAAGCAATCGGCAATACAGAGTCGTCGGCATAGTCAATGTGTAATGACACACCGCGTGAAAGAACCCGGCGCCAATTACGCGCACCCGTTGTCACACGTTCCATCAATGAGAACAGTCTAGACGTAAGATAATCGTCATCGCTAGTAACGATGACGATGACGAAAACGGTCGTGGAAAGGAGACGGGCATTCGAATATCAAACGCGAAATTGTATGCGAATGACGTGCCGGTCATTCGTGGAGCTTGCTGTCATGCCAATGGAATGCGCGATTGCGCGCATCATGGTAGCAGCGAGTTGAGCGCGAGTCAATCCGCGCCCATTGACCGATATGCCTGCCACGTGACTCGGTGCGTTTTAAATCACAAGGCGCGCGCGCGCGAGGAAAGCGCCTCTCCCACCATTTGCCTCTCGTACCTATCGACGACATAGTGTATGACGTCACAACCAGCTGATTGCGCTCTAGTGCCGGCTCACTGCCGCGCGCGCGTTGCACTGTTCCCGGCCACTGCACTCATCCACTTTATATTTCGACTCTGCATGCGTTTCGGATCGCGAATATATCTATAGCGTTTATCGCCAGCCTCCTCCATTTCTATTATATTTCGCTTCTGGACAAGTTGGACGCGATTGAAATTATCGAGTGATACGTTATTTAGAATAATATATTCTTCAGAAACAAAAGGACAGAGGGGATCATAATCAATATAATCTCGATAAATTTATAATTATATGTATATACACACACACACACACACACACACACACACACACACACACACACACACACACACACTTATATACATACATAATATACCTATATGATGGGATATTTTATCCCCCCCATGCGGGTAACTCGAAAAATACGAAAAAATGTTTCAGACAAAAGTTGTAGGATTTAAATGTCTATTTACTGATTTTATCAGTTTCATTATGGATCGCGTTACCGAGGTCAGGACAAGGTTACTTCGAAATTTTTTAACGAAAATCCCCATTTTTTTAAAACATTCTAGCTGATGTCGAGATGTTTTCAAAACACTATAATAAAGTATTTTTTTATTAAGTTCTTTTCGAGTTATAAAATTTGAAAGTTACAATATCGCTGGCATTAGAATTATCCAAGGTTACCACGTGGAGGTTTATAACTGTATAATAAAATAAAATATAACTGTATACACTGTATAACTGTATTTTATGAATGTTATACAATTATAAACAAAGTTTACTTCATTCATACATGTATATAATTATATACTTTTTATTTAAATTTAGCAAGTAATATATAAACTTCCTATTCTTTTTTGTATTTCAATAAATTTTGTTTAAAATAAAAAATTTTGTAATAAAATTGATTTAAAAAGTAATTAATTAAAAAAAATAAGAGAAATCACATTATATAATATCTTAAAATTATCGATTTTAATATTGTCAATAATATTGTCAATTAATAATATTCCTAACTACAATAATATACCTAATTTAACAATCGTTCATATGCATATAACTTAATATAACTAAATTTGTTTGTATTAGATACGAGTACAGCTTGAACTTTATATGAATATTACATATCCATTCAAAATTCGCTTACCCTTTCAATTACTATGCACAATGGAGTACTCACCGGAATCAAAGTCAGCACCTCCAGCATCCAATCCGCCTGGATTCCCATATTCTAGCAAGACAAACAATGTGATTAATTTACAGAATAATAGAAATATTAATGCGCTTAACTAGCAATTAACGTAAATTCGTAAAAAATTGTTTCGGAAATATAACTGCCACTAATAAAATTTCATTTTTCACAAAACAAATTTTGTAAATAAAAATTATGCTGTGCGATAAAAATAAAGGATAAAAATTTGCTTTTTAGACTTAATTATTCAAGACAAATAGTTATTCGAGTTTATCCAGTTGAAAAATGTTTAGTAAAAAAATTAATTACAGTAAGTAGCAATCTTTTATATTATGAAAACAAGTTTTTATAGACGCAATATTAATGCATATATTTTTTTATAGATATATAGAGGAAGGACAGTGAGCTATATCATAATATCTCGTAGTATATTCGAGTTGAATTGTAGAATAACCGTTAAAATTACTTCGTTACAATTTATTTAGACATTGTAGGATGATTACTGATCATTAGTGTTTACTGCGTTTTTATAAAAGCTGAATTTCAGTTTTACATGTAACAGACATTTTTACAATGTATACTCTACGTAATTTTGAGAGTATGTTTATGTCTGTGAAAAGTTACAAAAACTCAGAACGGCACCTACATTAAAATTAAGTGCTTTTTGTATTTTCAATTTTTGTGCTCAAACAGTTTAGCTGAAAATCACGATTGAAAGTGGGGATACTGGCTTAACATTAAGCCAGCATCTACTCATTGTAATTATTTATAAAATCAAAAAATTAATACACTAGAATTAAGTATTTTTATGTGCTTTTGAAATATGCACAACGAGATTTTCGTGCTCATCCTCTTCGACCGAAAAACCACCTCTGAAGTGCACACCCACCTTCCTGATACAAGAGTAAAATGCCAGAAAAAAAGTAGATATCAAATTGACCGAAAAACCATCTCCGATGAACATGTACAAGTATAAAGGGGTTAAAGGAAATGGTCTTTCGGTTAAAGGAATAAACGCAAAAATCTCATTGTGTATATTTCAAAAACACAAAAGCATTTAATTGTACTGTATTAATTTTTTATTTCATAAATAATTACAATAAATGGGCGCTGCCTTAACGTTTAAGCCAGCACCCCTACTTTCAATCGTGATTTTCTGTTAAACCGCTCGAGCACAAAAATTGAAAATTAAGTACGTAATTAGCACATAAAAAGTACTTAATTTTAGCATAGGTGCCGTTCTGATTATTGTGATGGGGGTGATAACTTCACAGATACAGTGTATTACATATTTTTTAACTAGTCTAAATTGAAGACCTTGAATGTGTGAATTTCAAATAATATTACTGAACTTAATGTGTCGTAATGTGTATAAATTCTGCAAACAGTTATATGTGGCTGTAGAATATGGTTGTCCGCCATATGCATCTCTCTTGCGATTTTACAATCTTGTTGTAAACGTATAATGTTTATTAGAAGCAAAGAAATTATTTTAAAAATTTTGTTTTATTTTTAAAAAAATTTATTTTATTAACATATAGGGTAAAGTTGCCTATTATGAGATACCTTTTTTTAAAGGCATATAATTTATTTAATTT
>QKQZ01035826.1:0-18725 GCA_003595255.1 Solenopsis fugax
TACATCGTTGAATTCGTAATAAAATAAGTTTTATTTCGTTTATGAAAAGAATTAAAAATTTTGGAAAAAATAGGTAAGTGGAGGAGGAAAGTATAAAAAAATTTTTTTAAAAAAATTTTTTTTATCACTGTTATAAAGTACTCTTCAAGCCATTCAACTTTTAATTAAAACATTTTTCTCTATCTCTTATAGTTTTGACGATATATGNATTTTCTTCAAAGGGTGTTTTACCCCCTAAAAGTGAAAACGGGCACGTATAAAAAAATACGTGTCCCTTATTTTTATCTGTACAATAACATATTAAAAGCTCGTCAAGATCGGAGGGGGACACCTCGGGTACTTTCCTTGTAAGATCCAGCTTGACCGTACAAGGCGTTCTCATTTCAATTTGTATAATTAGTTAACTGTTACAAAAATTGCAAAATGGTGTAGGACTTTTTAACTCAGTTTAGTCCGTTTTACCTCTATGCAGGCACTGTGTCAATAATTATCAGACATCTCGTACATATTTTAAAAATAAAATAACGTTAAAATTCAATACGACGCAAAAACTTTAAATAACGTTATTTTAAGTATTAGATAAATTATTATGAAAGTACACTAATAATAATAAAAAATGTTATATTAAATTATTTAAAAAGAAAAGAATTTTAATAACGATTTGATAAAGAGTACGATTTATGATACCATCACTTATTCCTGAGACAAAATGTCGTAAACTTTAATAATACGGTCAACAAGTTGTTAATGTAACGTGACTAGCAAATAGGGGTAATAGCCTTCGATTCGGGAATCAGGTCAAAAGTTGCAAATCCTACTGATCACTACTCTACTATGACCAGTTACTTATAGATTAAATAGAAATTAACATTTCAATTTCAACTCGCAGGAATATGGAAATAATCTCTTAGAATCGGGTGTGCATGGTGCACTCATAGCTCTAGATGAAAGTTTTGATGCGAATAGTTTTGCATTAACTTTACAAATTCCCACACAAAATACGCAGGCAAGTGCAATAATCATATTAGAGTTTTATCTTAGTGGAAAAGTTTAATGAAATTTTAATATTTGATAACAATGCAATTTCTATGATATTTTCTTGATTTTATTTTATTTTGGAACACTTTAAGCAATGATTTCGTCAAATTTTTATCAAAAATTTATTGCTTTTAATGAAATATTATATTAACTTGTGAAAAACATTTGCGATTTTTCATTGCAATTTCATTAAAAATTATAATTTTAATAAAAATGACTTTTCAATAAATAGTAATGATAATAATTTTTTATTGAAATTTCATTATCTTTTTTTTATTAAATTCTTATTTTAAAGTGTTATCTATTTTTTATCAAATTCAAAAAATCTTTTCAGCGAAATTTTTATAATTAAAATTTCGAGGCATTTTCATTAAAATTTCATTAAATTTAATAATTCATTAAATTTATTTCATCAAAATTTCATTAAAATTTTTCTACCAGGCTAAACTTACGCTTAATTATATTGTAACAAAAATTTTAAGAACATAAATGTTTATTTTCGTAGGCAAGACAATTACTACAGATGGAATTTTCCAATCTGTTGTCGATGGCAACGGAAAGGCGTCTGGACGATAGCATGAAATCCTGATCCATCTCGTCAAGTCGGCTGTCGCATATTCAACCACATCATGTCTAGTCGAAAACCCCAGCTATTGCTACTATCTACGCGCAAAGTGTGTTATAAAAGTTGTAAGAGCTTTAAGTATCATGCTAGGAGTATCTTCATATTGTTATGACAAATGTGACATTTGGTAATACCGAAGTGTGTTTTGACATAAGCTGTTAAAATAAGCTTTTACGATTGTATTCGATACTTAAGGTCCATCTTCAATTGATTTTGATGCCGCATGCGCGTATAAATTGACGCGTCACTATGCATTATATACTTTTCGATGATGAGGAGGAAAGAAGATAGTTATTTCTCGAGCGATTTTTTCATATAGATATTGAAATGTAGCAGGCAGTCGTTGGATTATATTACTAGAAAGACACGACGATGTATAAATAGCACTGTCCTTAAAAGCACGAGATATCAATTGCAGATGATTAACGACAATAATTCTCTCTGAGTTAGCTTCATTTGTTTATAAAGTTGATAAGTCTCAGTATTACGGTGTTATCTAGTAAAGTGTATTTGTCGTATGACTTGATACGACAACGTGTACTTATAATGTTCAATAAATATTTAAGGCAGGGTAAGTTAATACTTTGTATCGCACAAAGAAAAATAAAACAGGAGTCTACGATATCGATGCTTTTGAGGAAATTGTTCATATATAAGGTGTCCTGTAATTTATAATACGATCGAAAAAGTAAATTTACATGAAAGAACAAGTTAAAAATGTTGAGTGAATTTTTCTCTATGAAATTTTCTTTCATCTTTGTTAAACAAATAGATGCGAATGACTGAATAAATTTTGCTATTGAATTCACTTTAATGTTTATTCAAATATAAATAATACAAGATTACAAGCTTATTGCAAGATGAACTTATTATTTCATGTACAGGATATTTCCTGTAATTTAATCATTAGAATATCTCTATTTTTAATCCAATGAAAAATAAGAAATCGAAATGATATCGAAACGATATCGAAATTTGACCATCGAAAAGAGATCGAAATCAAATATTGATTCGAGATTCAAATGGGTTCGATTTTTAACAATTTTTAACATCGAAAGCAACTAAATTTTGAACATCAAAACCACTATGAATTCGACAGGGATTGTGAAACTTTATAGTATTTGTAGTCTCTCCAGAAATCCATTAATTTTTAATTCTTCCCAGCAAGAAATAACTCGTCAAATCAATATCAAAATTAATAAATTTATTTCGATTCAACATTAATTCGATGTCGAATCGACGATAATTCCGGTCATTTCTCCTTCTTATCTTCCGTATTAAGATTTGTTTTTTCTCCATATTCTAGGATTTCTTATACGATTTAACTTTTTTTTCTCTGTAATATGAAAAAAAGATGAATCGTGCAAAAAGTTCAGTTAAAAAGTACAATATGGATGATATCCTAATGACAGGGAAGTGTATCAAGCAAATTTAAATTTAGAGAATGACCATACCGGTCGAAAGCCAATTTTAGTGCTCAATGATAATTTCCTAGATGAATGAACAAACATTTACACATTCCTTCACATGCTTACCTTTAAAACGCAGTTGTTAAATAGAACCAGAAATATAATATCATAAATTAAATCGCTAATTAATTTAATAATTTTGATGCCCACAAGCATCTCTATTATTGATGTACTAAGATCTGCTTTCGACCAGTATGGCCTTCTCTCAATTTAAGGAGTCTAACCATCATGAAACTATCCTTTAAAAAATCGATTTTAATTACATTTTCTGAAAGTTTGAATTTTTAAAAATATTAATATTTTTAAGTCCGAGATCAAAATTTCAAAAATTAGCCAAGTTATGCGAATTTATAGAAAAACCGATCGCGCTACTTGCGCGCGTGACTAGCTGCTACTTACCTAGGAAATACATCTGCCTCAGTGCATCTTTTGTGTTCTCGCCTCTCAAAGACTACGTCCTTTATTTTAAATTATTGAACAATTTTCACAAATTACTCTTACGGAAAATGAGTATTGAGATCTTAATTACTAAATTGGCTAATACTTAGTATTGGCGAATATTCATGAGTATTCGCCAATACTAATACTGAGCATTGGCGAATACTCATCGAGTATTCATCAATACTAAATATTGGCCAATTTAGCATTAAGATCTCAATACTCATTTTCCGTAAGGGTAAGAAGCTTTACACAGAAAAACAATGAAAGTATTAACTCAATAATATAGAAAAATGGCTTTAAAAGTTGACAATGACGGTATAAAACTTAATGAAATAGCGTTATATATTGTTGCAATTTGTTTTAATGATGGTTTCCAAAACATTCTTCTGATGATGCAAATTAGGGGACTGAAAATAGAACATCGAAATAATGAAAGGTGCCAAAAAATTGATGAAGCGCGCACTATTACTGCAAGAATTCAGGCGCAATTAGTCACAAAAGAGGCTCAACAAAAACATAGAATTTTACTAAGAGAAGCTGATGATAAGTTTTTAGAAGCTGAAGGCTTTATGGTGCTAACATAGCAGATTAGAGGTAAGGCAATTTTATAATATAAAAAAATAGTTTCCAATCTTCTTTTGCGTTTTTCTTTGAAACCATTTTTCAAAATGGATTTAAATTTTTCTCAGAAATTAGTAGTTCCATAGACTTCATTTTTGACAGGCATATTCTTAAGAATATTATCTATCATGTTGCGTATAGTTTCTTTGATATGTTAATTTATTTGTTTATGATAAATTTTTGAAGTTTATATTTTAATGTAAAAATTCTTATCTCAAATCAATCTTCTTTCTACAATTTTCAAAAAACAAAAACTCCTATGCAACACGATAATATAACATCTGTTTACAAGAAAATATTTTGTTTTTTTTTATTTCAGGCCATCCCCTCCCCCATTCCGGAAATGTTTTAACCGTCCGATTCCGACGCGAAGGAGCTTTGCGGGAATTGTTCTACAGTCTATATTTGTAACTCAATCTTTTAAAAACTTTACAAATTTGTAGTTTAAATGTTGTCTCTTGTATCCCTAAAATATAAATTAATTCGACGTAGCAGTAAATTAAAAAAAAATCTTGAATTTATGTTTATTTTAGACACGGTTAAGGTCCATTTGTTTGATACACTTTCCGATCATGTTAGGATATCGTTTATATTGTATATACGCATAGGCAGAAAAAGAATAAGCAAAAAAATAGGCAGAAATTATCGGTTGTTGTGATGAATATATTGACAAGTACCTCGGTAGTCGAATTGACTAGGACGCCCGTACGGAATGTAGGGAGATCTAGGTTCAAATCTTGGCTGAGGTAATATTTTTCGCAACAAATTCTTTACAGGATAGGAGAGATTGTAGAGATGCTTGTAGATATCATAATTATTAAATTGACTAACAATTTAATAATTAGTGACGTTACATTTCTGGTTCTGCTTAATTTCTGCGTTTTTAAGTCCGGCAAATATGCAATGCACAGTTTGGAAGAACTTGTAAATGTCTGTAAATTCACTTAAGATATTATTGAGCAATAAGATCTGCTTTCGACTAGTATAACTATTCTCTCAATTTAAATTTGCCAGTTAAGAAGAACAGACTTAATAATTCATCAAATCAATCTCGATGTCGAATCGCTAAATTATTTCAACATTGGATCAAAAGTATTGGATTTCGATCTCGAATCCATATTTTACATGTAAGTGAATGTACAGAGTTACAACAGTAAAATTGAACAAAACAGTAACAGAAATGACTATCTATCGTTCATGTCAAATTGTTATGGCAATTCGAAAACAAGTCGAAATTCAATCACGTCGATTTTTTTCACTCTTGCCAGCGCTATCGAGTTAATTTCAATATTCAAGACGTCATTTCAACATCGTTTCGATATTAGCTTTCTTATTGAGAGTAATACGAAAAAATACCAAAGGAAAGAATAGTTTGTTTTGAAGGAACTGTATATACGAGTATATATAATGAAATGCAAACATTTTTCTTAAGATCATATTTTTTGAGATTTCAAAATTATCGCCATTTTTTTAAAAGGGATGGCAATATTTTCAATAAGTATTATATAATATAGTAGTTCATAAAAAAACAAACTTAATCGTATAAGATATATTGACCTTCAAGTGATTTAAACAAAAAAATGTTATTTATATCAGAAAAAACTGAATCAACTAAATGTATTTTTAATAATTACTTATTTAATGGATGTTTCAATAGTTATTTCTAATTGAAAATATGTTTACAAATATTCACAGCTATTTATTGAGCTTCTTTACAGTATTCATAGCAACTTATTGAAAGTTTGAGACAGTCATTTATTTGTCGTATTTGAAAATGTATAGAACCCAGATAGCCAAATAATTGCAAGTGGTCAACAACTTGCCACAAATATTCTCCTAGTTATCAGCAAAGCAACAGAAAGGGCTATCCTCTTATCAGTACGTTCTTGCCAGCAATAGTTTCTAAATTATAATACCGGCAAGTTCCCAACAACTTATCGGCAATATATTGTACTTATCACAGATTGGCTGCAATAATTCCACATTTGCTCGCTCGTTTCCACAATAAAACTCAGCAGTTATTGATACTGAACTGACTAAAACATTTTCGTCGTATTAAAAAAAAAAGCAATAACGTAGTAGCAATTGACGAGCAATTTAATCTGTGCAATGATTTGCTTTAGATTGAGTTTTGCTATCTGGGAAGTAATCATCTTGAAAATCATCCTAAAGTAAAATAAATAAATATTGAAAATGTGTTTAGTTGATTCAATATTTTTCCATATAAATGAAATTTTTTTATGTTTAAGATCATCTCAAAGTCAACATACCTATATGGTTGAATTTGTTTTTTTTATAAACTGTAGGGTGTCCGAAAAGTCGTTAATTAAATATCTTCCCTTAAGTATTTCTGAAAGTGTTTTATACAAAAATTGTAGGGTTTAAAATGGATTAGATAACAGTAGTAGGATGGCCTTGGATTTATTGTCAAGGTCATGTAAAATTACTTTAAAATTTTTAAATAAAAACCCCAATTTTTTATTGCCTGTTTCTATTTTCTTATAACTGACCTCGAAAGTTTTTTCAAAATACTATAATAAAACTTTTTTCTTAATCAGTACTTTTCGAGTTAGAAGAACAGTTAAGTTTACAGTATCTTCAGTATGTTAGCATTATCTAAGATGTATCGCTTAGAGATTTCTTTATCGAATTTAAGTCGTGTATACGAGTATGTGCGCGCGCGCGTATCTATGTGTCTCTCTTTATCTCCTTCTTCCTTCCCCTTCCCATTCTCCTCCATTCTTCTCCTCCCTGTCTTTCCCTCCCTCTAAGCTGGAGACTATAGAGATCGTTAGAGATTTTTTTCTGTTAACTTCATTCGACTGCTGCGAGTCTTCCTAGCATTTGCGGAGGTGCTCTTATACTTTTTCCTGATACTACGTACCAAGATTATTGTCGCCACACAGTTATCTTTGATTTTAAAGTATTTATTTAACATATTAATGCTTACTGAATAGGAGCGTATATTCCTCTTGATAATGCGAGAATGGATTGATGATTATAGGAGATGTTACACATAAGTAACAAAACTTTTCACTTAAACTTTTAAAAAGGCAATTGTATGTCTAAATCGATTGCCATTTGTATTATACAACGTTTTGAAGAAACAGGTTTTGTTAAAGACTATTAGATAAAATAGACTTGCAACAGCGACAAATCCTGATAAAACATTAAATGTTTTGCAAACTGTTGTTGAAGATTTGCGTAATTCAATTCGCAAAGTTACACAATAACACGACATCGGTCCATAAAATTCTAAAAAAGAAATTCTATCTATATAAGATCCGTTTGGTATAGAAACTATGTGAAGACGATTTTAATCGTCGCATGGAATTTTGCGAAAGAATGATGTTAAATATTAATAGAAATCCTCCATTTGTGATCAATATTGAGGCTACTTTTGAGTTAATCATAAATGTAAATCGACACAATTGTAGATATTGGAGCATTGAAAATCCTAATTAGATGTATAAGGCACATACTTAAAATTCAGTAATGTATGGACTGGAATTTTAAATAACGCGATTATTGGGTCTTTCTTTATTGAAGGTAATCTAACAGCGGAGAATTACTTAACCTTGCTTCGAGATGAAATAGTACTGGCAATACAAAATATCGCTCATTTTAATATTTGGCACTAGTAGAGAGACTCTAAGGAGAGTGGAGTAGATAGTGTTCCCTGCTCTGATTTGTTCCGCCATTTTTAGGATTATTTCTGCTATTTGTATATGTATAAACTCTATATATATCATTCATGTATGTATCGTCGTCATTTGTTATTTACTATGAAAATCTCACTTGTTACCAAAAATTGTCCTCAAAATGGCAGACTTCGGTGAATCCGCTCCACTCTCCTTATAACTTTTCTAATCACCAGTAGAGTTGGTATAAAGAGAGTTACGCCAATTAGCCGGAAACCGCCATTAGTAGACAATATATATAACTACATATCCGTAATTTCCAAATATGAACAAGCAATACTGTGTAACGCAGTGTACAATCCAGTACTTTCCAATTATGACGCAAGTCGACACAATCATACACAGCCGTTTTTTCATATACAGCGAACATTCTTAACCTCAGTTTCTGCGGATTTGTTTATCAATGGCGGAACCAATCAGCATTAGGCACTTACATTGTCGTAACTCTCTTTATACCAATTCTAAGCACCAGCAATATAGAGAACTACCTACGCCAATATTTGAATCAAATTTTCCCGAATGGGTGTGTGAGAAAAAGAAGTTATATTAAATGGTCAGCATGGACTCTCAATCTAAATCCACTGACTATTTTTTGATATTTAGGGGATATTTAGACAATAGAATTTATAAACCTCGAAATCTTGATGATTTTTGTTAACAAATAACAGATAAACTTGTGATGATACTAATACTCCGTGAATTTTGTAGAAATGCAGTCTCAAGTTTTTATAATTATTTAACACATTGTCATACTTCAGAGGGATTCCGATCTTTTAATTTAAGTATGTGTAACACACACATAGTAAGAAAAAGGGACGAAAGGAGATAGAAATACATGCAGACACGCGCGTGCACATAAACATGACTTATAAATCCAATTAGGCAACCTCCAAGCGATTACCTTAAATAATACTAATACCAGCGGTACTGTAACTTTTAAGACTGATAGCTCAAAAAATACTAATTAAAAAAGGCTTTATTATAGTGTTTTAAAAAGCTCTTAAGGTCAACTATAACAATGTGCCATAAAAAGTTGAGGTTTTCATTTAAAAATTTCAAAGTGAAATTTTTATGTAACTTTTTGATAATGGTACCCAAGGTTCCCCTACTATTATATAGTATACGTACCACTTGAAATCCTGCAACTTTTGTATGAAACATTTTTAAACAACAAAGATAAAAATACAATTAAAGGTTGACGAGAATACAGCGCGAGTAATGGTGCGCAAAACAAATTAATTGGTTATTAACAAAATTTATTCATAAATTAATCGAACGTTTCGACTCACTTTGGAATCATCCTCAGCGTACTAAATAATAAAATTCGAAGTAATTATCTAGCCATTGTCGGTACAAACCGCAAATGAATCACTAACGGATTGCCAAAATCGAAGTGACATCTTCATCTATCATAAGTGATGTCAAAGGAGAGGACATCATCTCTCCCAAGAGGCCGATGAAAACCAATGAAGCTTTGGCTACCAAAAATCTTAAAAAAAAATCTGTAAATTCCGTGTGGACAGATAAATTAAGACTCCGCTCTGCAAAGATACATGATTATTTTCACTGAACTGCTTTAAAGTGAATTCGAATTTTGTTATTTAATACGCTGAGGATGACTCCAAAGTGAGTTGAAACGTTCGAATAATTTATGAATAAATTTTGTTAATGACCAATTAATTTGTTTTGCGTATCATTACCCGCATTGTACTCTCAGCCTTCAATCAGCCTTTAATTGTATTTTTGTTGTTTAAATCTCGAGAGTCCCTTTACGGAAAAAAATTACAAGAATACGAAAAAATTACTGATATATTATTGAATAACTGCATACTATATCAGTAATTTTTTCGTGTTTTTGTAGTTTTTTCCATAAGGATTCTTTGCTTAAGTACAATTTTTGAAACTTTTTTTTCAGAAATGTTCATTTTTCGAGATATTTAAGGGATCCAAAACTTTTTGGACACCCTATACATTATCACGTTAGTAAAAATATGCCATCATTTAAAAAATAACGACAACCTTGAAATCTTAAATAATAATATCTTGAGAAAAATTTTTTTGAATATGATAATACTTGCCTAAAATAAATTATTTTTATCGGGTTTTTTTCGTTTCTTTTCGCATAATTAAAAATAACAATGATATTCTACATGATCAAATTACATAAAACACTATATATGTATATAAAATTTTCAATAATTTAAGTATTTTATTTTAAATTATACACAAAGTATCCTCATAATCTAAATATATAAATATTTCTCTTATTTTTATGAAAGAAAAATATGTTTGAAAGAAAGAAGATATTTCTTCCTTTTTCGAAGGTCACAATTTTTGAAATTTCCAAATCATTTTTTAACATGAATATATATGATTTAATTTTTATATGAATCAATTTCCTAAAAATAAATATTTATAAAAGTATTAAAGTAAAATTATCTAAAAATAAATAATTTATGGGATATATTCGGTGTCATACTTCACTCCATTTTGAGATGTTCATGTAGATCTATTCACTTTTCGATGATTTTACCTTAATATTTTTATATACAAATTAAGGAAAAAAATATATAAAGAACTTACATTTGTATACGGATGTAAATCGTAAAAAAATTGATGTAAAAAAATATACAGTTATACATTTAATAATTGCAATTATACATTACAAGACTGTACTTGTGCAAAAATAGAATTGTTAATCGATTTTACTTATGTGTGTGTGTGTGTGTGTGTGTGTGTGTGTGTGTGTGTGCCAGTGTGTGCGCGAAAGTATTTAAGTATTCTGAATCAAAATATTACGAAAATATATAATGAATATATTTATTTATACTTTTATAACATTTTTATTTTATTTTTCACATATATATTTAAATTACATCTTTTATATTATAGGACACCCTGTATATATCATATACAAAAACTGCTATGTTTCTGTAGTATCAGATTATATAGGACTGGAAAGTAGAGATGCATAGAAATTATTGATCATTTCTTTTCACAGACAAAGCTCCAAAATATTTTATTTTTTCTTACTTTGATGATGTTCGAATATTTCCAGTGTTATGTATACTATATATTAGGCCATAACTAGCGTGTAATTTCCCATACAGCATAGAAACACTCCAACAATGTTGCAGCAACTTTTGCTGCAATGTTGGTGAAATTTTGCAACGTTACTGCAATATTATTAAAATGTTATATCGTATTCTGTGCTATATGGAACGTATATTGTATTATTATATGCGAGCGAAGTGATTACAATTAACGCTCGCTTTTTGTTTATTGAAAGGATTCAGAATGGATATTTTATATTACGAGATATTTGCAAATGCAGTTATATGAATGTATGTTGGTAAATGTGTTGTAAGATTAGATAACTTCATTTATATTTTATAAACAAGGCTACTGACCAATTTTATGAATATTATTTGTAATAATTATTGAATTTAACATTATATGGGCAATAATCCCATGCAGAATATTCCAGCAACATTGCTGAAACGTTATACTGCATTCTATGTATTGGAATAAAGCCATAGCACAGAATACAGTATAACATTTCAGCAATATTGCAACAATATTGTTATAATATTGTAACAATATCACAGCAATATTGCAAAGTGACTACAACATTTCAATAATGTTGCTGCAACTTTGCAACGTTTCTGCAATATTGCTGAAATGTTTTATGCTATATGAGTAGTATTGTGCCGCGTTTTACTTATATGTAATTAATAAGCATGGTCGGTAGCGAAGCAATGCAATGCATATGGTAATCACGATAAAAGAACTGTATAATTATGCGGAGGAGGTGTTAATCATAGTAGCGATTAAGAACTATATAGAAACAATGTTGCTGAAGACAATGATTGTGCGATGGTAATTATTATTGCCAATTATACAGACATCAAGTGAAACAGAAAATATGGTGAAAGACTGAGACACTGATAGTGATTGTAATAACGAACTGGTCAAGTTGAAAAGAAGGAAAAAAATGATCATAATAATGACGATAAGTTATAAATACCGATGTTGTTAATGTTGAGCAATCATTGTTGTTGATGTTTGTTTCTCATGAACTGTAACTCTTCTTACAAGCTGTTTATTCATCGTAGGCTTCATGGTTCTGCACGACCTTCCGAACGGGTGTAAATGTACCAAATAGTTTCTACCAAAGACTTTATATCCATTATATAGACATTGATTCGTCGATTAGACTTATGCAGAAAAGATGCAACGTTGGCGCTTCTGATACAATGTAATATCCTAGACAGTCAAATCTGTCGAAAACAGATTTCGTGTTTGCTACGGATTGTATCGGTAAAATACTAGCGGAAATATAAAATATAAAAATCTGCTATCAGAGTATTATAGCAGATATTGACTACAGAAACTAAGTAGAATTTGCTATTTCATAATTATTGAAATCTATTTCATTTAAATATACAAATAACACTTTCATTATGGAATTTTAAAATGCAAAAGTAAGACTAAAATATGCAGGACATTTCTGTGTATTGATTTATGTAATACTATACCCATACAACGTAGAATATAATGTAACATTTCCGTAATATTGCAGCAACATTGCTATATTTCATCGATATTGCAGGAATGCTATAAAGTTACTGCACTGTTGGAATGTTTAGTGCTGTACAGCACTTATAAAAAATACGCCAAACTAGTGTCATTTCGGACATGTTGGGTGTATTTTTCATAAGGGAGATAAAGGTTTTCAAGGTAATTGAATATAAATTCACTTACTATATCACTTTTAAATATCAAAAAAACCAATTCAATATAAAAATCTTATAAAATTCGTTTAAAACAGATTACATTAGTTTTTATGGGGGACAAAGTGTAATTACCTCACAAGTGTAGTTAATGATTAATAATTTTTAATAATTCATTGCTAAATGAGAATTTGATGTTAACATGATGAAATTTAACCCTAACTCCCCACATTTATTTTTGGTTACCTTCCTCTCCCGCTATGGGTTTATGGAACCCTGTGACATACTATATCTCTGAACAGAAAGAATATTTTTTAGCTCATAATATACGAAATCGATACCTCAAAATCTGATAAAGACGATAAATGAGATCTCAATCAAAAGTAGTTTAGTCTCAAGAAATTATAATTTTAAAAAATGTGTTACAAAAATGAGTACTTTGGATATTTTAAATTTTTTTAACCTCAATCCTAGTCTTCAAATTACAATATATTATAAAAAAGTTACAGCAATATAAAAAATCGCATAGGATACGTTGTATCCATATGTGGGGAGTTAGAATTAAGATGGTAAATCAAATATGGCGAAAAATTATGCAAAATTCTTAATAAATCGGTATATACTTTTAATTTGTTCATGCATCATATGTTATGATTTTTTAAGTTACTGATTATATATACGAATTCAATGCCAGAAATACAAATTCGACAATATTTAATAAATTTAAGATTTTTGTTCGATTATGTTGCACCTTATGATTGTAATGTATCGTTTTTACTTTTGGATTCATTTACTTTTAATCACGTCGTCAAGCGGTAATAAAAGAATTGCATTTAAAAGAAAATTTACGACACAAAATGTTTGTTTATTTTAATAAAAATTTAATTTTAATTGTGATTAAAATAAGTTTTTCAAAATATATATTTATCGGTCAAAAATATTGCAAATATTCACCCACAAATATATAAAGAACCCAAATTAGAGAGAGAGAGAGAGAGAGAGAGAGAGAGAGAGAGAATTCTTTAATTTTTTCTCAAAACATTCCAAAATCAAAGAGTATAAAATAAAAACATAATAAAATTATTTAATATTTATTTTCATAAATAATACTTTTGACTAATATTGCAATACTTTTGACTAATATTGCAAATCTGCTGTTGAATTTTTAAAAATGAATTTAGAAATCTTACTTTTAAATTTATGTATTCATTTTTTCATAGTGCAGCTATTAAAAAAGTCTCAGCAATTGTTTAACGAAACACTTTGTGAATTAAACTTTTGTGATTTTTAAAACTGCCATTTTGAATTTATATTAGTAAATTAAAAATTTTCAATTAGAAATTCAAAATTTTTGGTCTTAAAAATACATCACAAAACATTCCAGTAATGTTGCAGCAAATTTGTAACTTTTTTCAATATTACTGAAATATTGCAGTTGTTTCACTATTGCTAAAAAATGTTATATCGCAGTCTGTGCTGTTTGGGCTATAATAAACCTGTTTTCGGACAATTTTAGTATTTAAAAAACGATGTTTAACTGACGTAGAATTCAGTTTACATGTCATGTAAACTGAAAGACTTAAGGGGATGCTGAACTAACCCAATTACCGACATTTTTTCTCCAAGCATTTTCTTCGAATTGGGTTTACAGAATTGAAAATGATTTTGCACAATTAAAATATATATGTAAATCTAGGGGGGGGGGAGTTATATTACATGTAAATATCAACAAAAAAATTAAAAAGTACAGTAATAATCACTCACATCTGCACTCATCCACGCCATAGAGCTGTCAAGCCACGACAATGTCAGTTAACTAACCTGATAGTTGTACAGATTTCCTGGGCAAAACGATACCTAGCCCCCCTTCGGACAACGCGATAGAACAATACTAAATCATCGAAACTTAGATCGAAAGCTTGGAAAAAGATTTTGCTTCGATAAAATTACATGCCTATGTGAACGCGAAATAGAGGTACAACAGAACGTTTGTATCTATAGAAATGGAAGAAGATTAGTTCCTGGGTGATAAATGACGATAAAATCGAAGAATGAGGACAGATGAGTATGTTGAACAAAGAGCGCTAGCATGTTCGCCTCGCTTTAGCGCTATTCCCTTTACCCTACGACCGCGTGCCACTCAACTCGCTCGAAAAAAGAATCCTATAATATCGATGTCGAGAAAGTTTGGCCTTAGGTCCAGCATCCCCTTAAGATAAATTTACTTTCTGCTGTAATTAGTTATGGTAACTTGACATCAATTGCATTAAATTCATATTCTATCAGAAAAGTTTGCTGACATAATCTGGCAGCAGATTATGTCAGCAAACTTTTCTGAAAGAATATGAATTTAATGCAATTGATGTCAAGTTACCATAACTAATTTGCTCGAATCTGTTGATAAACTGTTGGCATACTGTTAGCACATTGTTAGTATATCTTGGAAAAAAAGATTCTTATATCTTATATTTTTCAAATTTTTAGTATTTAAAGTTTATTAACATTTCTGAATATCTTTTTATTAACATTTCTGAAGAAATTTTTAAGATGAACTTTTAAGAAGTACTTTTTTCAGAAATTATAGAATAAAAAATTCTTAGAATATGTCAGAATTTATATATACAAGATGTCCGGTAATGATCACTGCACCTATCATGGGCTGATAAAGCCTGTCAAACTGATCAGGAAAGTTTTCTATCATTTTGCAAAATTCGTAGTAATTGACGAGATATTAATTACTGAAAATTACCGACTTAGCCTGACCTACCTCCAAATGCAAACGCGCGACGAGATAGGATTGCCTGATGGAATTGTGCGCGCGGGAATTATTTATTGCAAATGACGATAGACATACAAATAAAGCGCGCCGCTTGAAAAAAAAACAACTTTTCGCGCACCTAACAATAATGATCGCTGGGCGGGCATATCTCATCGCGCGCTTGCATTTGGTGGTAGGCCAGGCTAAGTCGATAATTTTCAATAATTAATGTCTTGTTAATTATTCCAAATATTGCAAAGTGATAGAAAACTTTTCTGCTCAGTTTAACTTGCTCTATCAATCCACGAGAGGTGTGGCAGCATAATTGCCAGACACCCTGTATATATGTATGATACATATATATGTTACAAGCAATTTAATTAATTCGGAAATTATACATAAAAAACCGGCCAATATGGATAATGTCTGCTTGTTTTGGGAAATGTGAATAATGAAAGTAACTATGTTTAAATTAATCAAAATGACGGGTCATTATGCATTATGCTCACGAACAAGTGGGCAATATATTTAATTGATCAAAAATATTTTTATAAAACATATGGCAGTCCGTTTTCTGCAACCTCAACTTGGCTAAAAGGTTATTAATATATAAAGATAATTATATAGAACAAATTTCAAAATATATAAATAATAAAATATATAAAACAATTTTCTCACAGCAAAATTCATTATTTTCGTTTTTGCTGAGAAAATTATGAACTTATATGGAATTTTGCTTAATGTTGAAAAATACATGCGGACGATGAAGCATTCCTACCTTCCTTACAGGAGAGCGGAATCCGAAAGATAACCACATCTTGTGTGATTGAGCACGTTAATATTGGCAATATTCTAATTAATCATATTGCCATTTCGGATTTGAAATAAATTAAGTTTGCGTTAGATTATATCTTTCGAGTGCAGATCTCCTGTAAAGAGGACGGAATCCTCCATAATTTGCCTATATTTTGCAACACGAAAAACGAGAGTATATGATTTTTTTCTTCTCTAACTGGTTTATCGTAACGTCGTAATTTTGTAATGACTGCATTATACATCTCGCATAAGAGATTAAATTTTCAAACTAAAGGTCACCCATACAGCACTGAAATTTTTCAGAGATATCTCAGAAATATTCCAACTGAAAATATGAAACATTTCAGAAAAGTAACATTTCAAAAAAGTAATATTTCAGAGAGATTTTGAAATATGTTTGCAACAAAAATATATTTTCAGAGATGTCTCTGGGATAGCAAAATATCGGTGATTTTTGTACTTGAAACTTTGCAGAAATATTACTGAAAAACTATTGAAAAAAAAATAAATCTTTCTGAAATATTACCAAAATGTTACTAAAATACTCTTCCTGAAATATCGCTAATCGTAGTCCTCTGAATACAATAAATTTATACATTATTTCTGAAGTATTTTAAATTAAAACATTTTTTAAATAATATTTAAATTTATTATATTAGGAGATTTACAATTATTAAAAAATTACAACAAAAATTATCAATATAAAATTAACAACATTTAAAAACACTCGAAAAATTTATAAAATTGCAAAGAATTTAATAGGTAATTAGAAATCTGCACTGTAAAAAGTGCGCAAAATTTATTCTTTAAATTATATTATTTAACTTCAAAATCGTATACAAACGCAAAGTCTTCGCAAATGTTTCGGCTCAAATTTTTGCAATATTTTTTACTCTAATCCCCCAGTGTCACATTATTCCATGGCCAGTAGTCCTATGGATACTTATGGGACCGATGAGAAGGTTGGCCATAGAATAATATGATACTGAGAGATTAGAGTACTGAAGATGGCAAAAATTTGAGCTGGAATGTCGATTTTGCGTTTACGATTTTTAAATTATAAAATAATATTATAATTTAAAGAATAAATTCTTGCACATTTCTTACAATGCCAACTCCAGTTATCCATTAAACTCTGCAGTTGAATAAAAATTGTACATAAAATACAATTAGTGTTTATATTTTACATTTTATTTATATATTTGCAATCTGATTAATATAATAAATATAAAAATAATTTCTAAAATATTTAACAAAAAGAATACATATTATAGAGAAGAAAATAATATTTTATTTGAGTAACATTTTTGTATTCCTTCTACATATAGCACGCAAACAAGCAGACTTAGAAAATTTTCGCTCGACCAATAAGCGAAAGCAAATTTTAAAAAGCCCAATTTGAAAATGTATTGCATGTAATAGATTTTAGAAACGTTTCTATTGCAACATTTCGTATCGCAAGATTTTAGGAACATTTCTGTTGCAATATTTCATATGACATTTTGCAAAATCTTTAAAAGTGTTGCACATAAAATGTGAAAAATTGAACTTTTCTGAAAGGTCTCTGCAACAATCGATGCTGTATGGATATCGCACACAAAAGAAAACTTAAACAATACTTAGGCAATGAACGAATCAGCCAATCGCAGTTGAGAATATAAAGCTACAACTTAAGTAGCAAATCCAACATGTTGATTTTCTTACTGCTTCAGTTTTTCTGTCATAACCTTTAGACTGATAGGAAAATCAAACAAAATAATTTATAAAAATGATCATTTAGCATTGGTAAATATACATGATGACCGGGAAAGTTGATTAATTCTTTTCTATTAATCATTTTGTCTCAACAATATAGGAATTATGCATAATTCTCAGTTACTCAGATTTCTCGTAACATATGTATATATGTATATAAGTGTGTAAAAAAAAATACAAACTTTTTCATACCTTTTCATATCTGCTTTAAAAAAAGTCTTTCTGTAATGGGCTCAAGCAACCGTCGACACAGCACCGTCGACAAATAGACGCGACGGAATTCAGTTTCTCGTAATTAAAAATCACACACAAGGTAAAATAAAAGACATATTATGATTTTTTAACTATTTTAATGAAATTGTGAATCTAAACATTTGGTTCACTTTTCTAAAACATCACACTTCACAAAATGAAAATAAAGTATTATTTTAACAATATAGTATATTAAATACTATACTAATTAAATACTATATTAACACAAATATCTGTGTGTAATAGTTCATGTTGGTCTAAATATCTTTTTATAATAATATGAATATTATAGACGTATGTTGATCTGCAAATATTTGGAAAATATTCAAACTTTTTGAAATTATTTTTTTAGTATTCCAATTTTCAATGTATTCCGATTTGCATAAAACATCTGAGTTTTTAAAAAGTTATAAATTTATAAAGAAATCAAAATAACACCGAAACGTGGTACTTTCTAAATTGTCAATTTAAAAAATATATAAGGGCTATTAGAGTAAAACGCGGTTGTTGTTGCGC
>QKQZ01035835.1:0-11022 GCA_003595255.1 Solenopsis fugax
CTTATAAGGACTTTACATTATAAATGGCACGCAAATCTGCTTAAACGTATTCATTTAAATTAAAAAAGTCCGATTTGGGACACGGTCCGATTTACCCCACTCTCCCCTATTAATAAGAGCCACAAAACAAATAGATTTCATAAACATTTGTTAAAATATATTTTTACTTGCAAAAAATAATTTTATAAAATGTAAATAAATTAAGAACTGATATCAAAACTCGATCAATGCATAAGCAATTAACGAATAAGTAAAGGTCAATAAACGAGCAAGTATATAAAAATAATTTTTTTTAAATAATTTCTTTGATTTAAAAAATAATTTTTTGCTTCATTAATAAGTATTATGCAACGTCTAAAATACGGTTGTAAAGTCGATCATAATGCAAATAGTCCATGATCCTCTTTCGTGCATAATATAATTTTATATGTCGGATTCATATACACATTAAATTCAATACATTATTTGAAAGCCACATTCAAGGCCTTCAAGTTAGACTAAAATTAAAAATTTAATGCCTTGGTAGGCATTTTACCCTACCAAAATTATGTAAGAAACTTGTAAAATATTTTTGTTATCTGCGAAATTGAATTCCAATTTTTATAAAAATGCAGTGAACACCAATGATCAGTAACTATACAATATCTAAATAGACTGTAACGAAGTAATTTAAACAGTTTCCCATAAAACTCAACGCAAACCAGTGACGAAATATCGTATTTCATCACTCCTTCTATATCTCACAACTGTTTTTTTTTAATCTCGAAGTTATTTGAAATCTCTCTTCATTTAAGGATACGCGTTTATATTTAAATTATAAATAGAAAGATGATTTATAATTAGCGTCTTGCATCAAGTAAAGGTTCGTTTTCGATAGATTATAAGCGAGGGAATTTCAAAGTTAGAATTAGTTCTCGGCTGGAAAATAGTGATGTGATTAAAATAGCGACATGTCTTTTCGAGAGCAACGTATTGGATTCTTTAACGATACGATTATTTTTAACATTACACATCCTTACTTGAACGAAAATCGTCGTGACATCAGGTATTGGCCGGTACTAGCGTTTTCTTTATTGATCGCGAAAGATTTGAAATTCAATTTAATTTGCCTGGGGACCTCGAGAGGCTTTCGGAACAGTCGGTTTAGGTGAATTAAATGTCAATGCGCGGATTCGACGAAGAAGTCGATGAGTACTTGGTTACTGCATCGCCACCTCATCGAATCTAAAGTATCGTTCACGTGAGGATTAGAGCCGTTGCACTGCGACGGTGGTTGCAGTATTCTTAGCTCACACTGTAACCTGATTTATTCGATTTCGGGTAAACTTAAACTGTTACAACGTGCACCGGGTCAAGAGGAGAATACATTTAAAACTGTCGCTTTGTTCGCAAACGTTATTTATACCCTGCTTGCTAAGTTTACGTTACTTTGGGTCAAACACTCCCTTCACACTTTATTCTGACACTATTACAAAATATCCAAAATCGATTAAGTGGAGGTAGTACATTGACAGAAAAAAATTACTAAATTTTAACAAACATTTGTTTGAATACTTAATTACAATGAATATATTTACTAAATATAAATAAATATTTATTTAAAAATCATTAATGTAATTTAAATATTATTTTTTTATTGAATAAATGATTTTATATATCATAAGTAAATATTTTATTGCAAGTATTCAAATAAATTTTTTCTCAGTGTAGGTTGAAACTTTTGAAAAAACCAATTTATTGTTTTTTTTTTGCAATTTCTTAGACTAGGGGCACATAGAAAAATTTAAGTAACAAGACGTAAGCAGTAAGAAGATTAAGAAGTAAAAAAATCAACATTTGATTTGTTACTGCTTACGTTCTTTTATGCGCCATTAACTTTAAAGTATTTTTTATTTACTACATTGATACACTGAAGAGGACTCCAAAGCAAGTCGAAACGTTTGTTTTGATTTTATTTTATCGCTTAAGTATGAAAAAATAATCGTTTAATTTTGTTGTATCGCTTAAGTATGAATAAACAATTTTAAGAACTGTAATAATTTTAATTGCGCACCTATAACAGCGCTGATTCTCAGTAGCCTGTTTTTCAATTGTTTGTTGTTTTAAATTCGAGAGTCCTTGTTATATTATTTGTTTAATGTATTGTTTATGGTTTGTTTCTAACGGTTAGAGACGAGAGAAGTGAGTTCAATTTCAATGGCCAGAGAATATTCTTTGCAAATACCTTTTAAAGTGTCGTAGAACCCTAGCAAATCGAAAAATAGGATACTTTTCAGCATTATATAAAATTTTTATTTAAAGAGATAAATAAAGTGTTTCTATTTTGAAAAATATACATTTATTAAAAAAAGTAACATTCAAAATTATACTGAAAAAGTGTTGTTAAACTTTGAACGCATTTTTCTCAAAACATTATTTTTCAAAACAGTAGTCACGATAACTCAAACATAGTTTATCCGATCAATTTGAAAATTTAAAGCAATATTTTTAATAACGTTGGGCATTAGTTCATGAAGGCTTTTCCCGATTTTTAATTTCTTTCTTTAGTTATAACAAAAGAAAGAAATATTTTAGAAAAATGCAATTTTCAAATTCATGTGTGAAAATGACAAGTATTAAAGAAAAAAATTATTTACTTTTTAATATTTAGATAATTTATCGCTGAATCGTGATGTGCAGATTGCGTGGACTGCGACTGTTATTTAGAACACCACTTACTAGAAGGAAGTCGCCAATACCGACACTGTTTCTTAAAATGACATTCTTTTATTTCTCGATATATAAAAGAATGTCATAAGATATATGTTTTATTTATATTTTTCTCGTGATTTTAAATATAAAATCGAGATGCAGCGTAAACTGGTACACTTATCGATAAGACATTATAAGATTATAAAAATTATGTAGAATAGACAAAAACACAGTATTTGGAGATTTATCTATTAACAATCTATTGAGTTAATAATCAATTTAAAAAATCTAATAATCAAATTTTTAGACAGGTGCATAATTCAAATTTGAATCAAATCGAATTGAATTAAATTGATTCGATTTATTTTGAATCTTAAAGGTTTGAATTGGAATAATTCGTGAATTTCGAATCTATGATTCGATTTCGATTCGATTGCTTATTTTGATCGTTTCATTTACATATCTTGCAAGATCAATACCTGATTGTTTATCGATTTCGAAAACTTTTCTATCATTTTTTAAATCTTGGAACCTATTCAATTTGTGTACATGATAAACAATCGTCTTTATAAATTTGTTTTAATAATTCGTAGATTTGTATCATGATTTTATAAAAAGAAGAAAATTTGAAAAAAAATTGCTTTATTATATTTTCCAAAGTGCACTAAAGTACTATCACTTTAATAATATAAACTATTATAAGTATTATAATTTATACGATATTCAATGTTTATTTATCAGTATAAAAACATATTTAGTGGCTAGTATTTCTTTTTTATAAATTGTCACTTTACTATTTATTGTACTTTTATAAATTTACACACATTATTATTTTTTTGTAGTTATTTTCTGAAATTCTTGCAATTAATTTTCTTATTTATTAAAAAGGATTTAAAAAGTCATTGAAAATTCTTCATTACATTTAAATTAACATGTAATGTAAATCTGATTCGGGGAAATTTGATTCGTATTCGAATCAAAGAGTTTCGATTCAATTCCATTCAACGTAAAAATTTCAAATTTGATTAAATTCGATTTCGAACATGTTATCAAAGATTCGATTCGACAGATGCTTGCTTCGCACACCTTTACCAATCTTTATATATTGTGCTACATGTTGCGGAACAGAGCGAGGTATTTGTATAAATAAAAAAATTTATTAGTTTTATTCATCAAAGTGAAAGATTTCTAGGAATCCTTATATACATTAGCTTATACTTTACAGATAACTCATGTTAAATGAAAAGAAAAGGAAAATGTAACTTTATTGTCTACTTTGTCAGTTTTAGAATTCATTTTACCGAACGCTTGCTTTTGCTTATTTTATGAAAAATTTAATTATTTCAAAATTTGAAACGATATTATAAAAACTGCTAGAAGACAATTTCTAATTTGTATCTATGTTTTGAAAGTTTGATTTGTAACTTTTGTCTAAAAAATACAACCTACACAAAAACAAAGTAGTATTGATGACCCTCTTTCTCTATTTTTTTATATTTATATTTATTTTAATTCTACATCATCTTACATATTTTAATAAAAATACTTTGACAGAAACACATCATTTACTCATTTCTTTAAACAAAAATTTTACACGGAATTAAAAAATATTCTATTTTTCAATTTATTAGAGTTCCTTAAAACACGTTTTTTTCGAAACATTGTTTTTAAAATCAGTGATTACAATATTTCAAAAATTATTCAATTGATTTGGCTACAACTTTTACAATATTTTCTTCATTACTTACTTCTGTCTATCATGTATGATTTTTAATGAAAATGTTTCATTTTTTTAATTAAAAATAACAAAAATAGTTCTAAATTTTAGGCAAAAATCTTTTTTTTTTCTTCAAACAATTATCACACCTTCTTAAAAATGCATAAATGAAAAAAGACATATACGAACAAGATTTAAGTTTCTTTTTAAGATGCTACAATAAAAGCATTTTTACGTTCAGAATATTCCGTGCATTGTTACAATAACCACTGCAATATACTTTTTAATAAGCATGATCCGCGGCGATAACTATTGCAGTTACTATTCATAAAATAAATCGACATTTCAAAAATTTTTAATATAAATAAAAGTACATAATATTTAATAAAGAAAACTTTTTATTTAATTTATTACTTTTTCTTAAAAAATTTCTAAAAAAGACAGCTATTTTTAATCCTTTTATACTACTATATTTCCGTAATTTTTGATTTTTCATAATTTTATTATTTTAATTTTATTTATATTATTTCAATAAAATTTTTATAAAGCGGTTTGTTACAAAACAAACTTCTTGTGTTTACTTTTCGTGTTCTTATGTTAAACCGCTTTATAAGAATTCTATTTTTTTTATAATCGCTGTTTGAACATTCAAAGCGTATTACAAGCTTATACACCCTCTTGATGCTGTTACCTAACTACATCAATTTACTCTTATATACAAGCGCGTATATATCAAGGGGAGGAGCCCATATTTCGAAACTTATCTTTCGTAATGAAATCAATAAATCACTTCGTAATCATGACACGGCACTTTCTATTAGGTTCTAACGCTTCGTTTATGTGCTAATGTTGTAGCCATTCATGGTGCCTCTAAGAGTGCTGATGTTACTCGGGGGTGGGTTGCTAGCGGTTTTCGGCAGTGAGGCAATCGACCTTGGTGGTGCCGGCCCTCTCGCGGTCGTGGCTGCAGCTTTCGTCAGTGCCTACTTTTGGCAACAAGAAGGCTGGGAGGTGGACGATGTAAGTACAGATTTTATAATGTATACATCATAAAATTTATACACAAGTTTATCCGATGAGTAAGTTGCTGTGATAAGAAATTCACACGTGATTTCCACGTGCATATATTAAATAATAGTTTCAATTTTCGCAAAACACATTAATATATTATTAAATTGTCAGCAGTAGCATAATCTTAATCCTAGAATACTACTCATATTTTTCTTACTCTGAGTGAAAATTTATCCACATAATTAAAACTTTTTGAAGCATTTTTAAGAATTTTGTTACGCTTTCTTTCTGCTCTATAAATCGCAAGGCGTGAGAAAAACTGAACACTATTATACGTAAAAATATTAAATATATATTAAATATAATATTATATATAAACATATTTTATGAAATATTGTTTTAAGTTAACAAAAATTTAATAATAAAAATTGTACTTGAATTAAGGTGAAAATTTTTATTTATAGTAGCATCCATATATTTAAAGATTAAATTTCTGAATTATTTTTGTTACGTCATATAGATAGATTTTAACGATTTAACTAAATTGTTACTACCGATTTAATAAAAAGCTAATGATTGATGAAAAGATACTGAATGATTAACCCTGGAATAATATTCATATTTTTTTTACATTAACTCTGCTCTAGGCAAAAATTTGCACAAAATTAAAAATATTTCTTATGTCTACACTTCTTTATGTTTACTTTATAGATTGCAAGGTGTTAAAATAACTATTTTAATGTAAAAAGTTTTATCAAATTATTTCAAGTTATCAAATTTTTAATAACAAGAATTAAACTACTAAACTTGAATTAGAACTTGAAAATTTATCCATAATAGCATTCTATGTTTAAAATAATCGGAGTGACACGTAACGAATGACGTTGACATTTGTGAAGATATTTTGAATCGCACCATTCTATTCTAAGTGCAAAAGATATTAAATATTAATTTCCCGGCGGAAGAAAGAAATGTATCGGCAACGAAAAGAGGTGTGTCGCAGAGCTTCGCGCTCCTGGCCCAATAACTTGAATCTCGTGAAATATTCAAACCGACGTGTCGTCACTATCCGACGGGATGCGGATTGGGAGTCAACCGGCTCGTTCCTAATTCCGCGTCGCATTCCCCGCTGTCGACGGTGCGGTGGCGGCGACACGTTCTTTCGCACGCGTTTCGTGACGTGACTGTAACCAGCATCTGTCGATATTACCGCCGTATGATATGCATGTCGTATGTCGCGTGCCGGCATAATTTATCCTGCCTAGATTAATTACTGCGGAACAATCGCGCGACAAAGCTGCGACAGTAGAACGCCCTTTTGTTTCAAACAATGAAACAATTCATCTCGATAAAACGTTTCTCTTTTCGGATGCTATGCGATTTGATGTAATTGTATGAAGTTAAACGTTATTAAATATAATTTTGTCACCTTTTCACGGGATTTCTCTGATTAAATTTTGGTGAAATATAATTATAATATATAGAGGACGGTTGCTAATATCGTCATACTAGTTCACAATAATATGACCGTAAAGTTTTTGGACTGTATTTTTCAAACAGAAACTAAAAATAAAATTTTGAAAATATAAATTTAAACTATTTTCAGATGGTATAGCAGTTTTTTTTAATACTGTTTTGTATTTTGTAATAATTAATGTTTCTGTAAGATAATCAAAAATAAACGTCTGCGAAATTAGGCTTCCAAACTGATATAATAAGCTGAATAAACAGTGATGGCAGAATTTAAACTCTGTAATGAAGGAATTAATTATGAACTAAACCAAATAATAAAATATATTTCTATATGTTAAACAATCAATTGTATAATATTAAAAAATTAGAGTTGAATATTTATAAAATAAAAGCAATTTTTAAAGATTAGGAAATAAAAAAAAATACTTTATTTAAAAATTGACAATTTATTAGAAGTAAAATATATAAAATTAGAGAGATATTAGACCGTTAATGTATAAATACAAATTGAACAAGAAAGCCTTCTACGGTCATAGCTAGAGCTTATTGTTTCATATTTACTTGTGTAATTTTATATACCTTTTTCAAATTCACCCAACTGCGCGCCGAATTGTTTCTCTGGTCATAAAACAGTTCTAAGACGAATAAGAATAAGTAATATCACATTAATTAAATTGAAATCAATTTAATAACAATTGATGCTGACTTGCATCTACATATTAAACCCAGTCCCCCGTGTAAATTTTTTACAGTTTTTTCAGGGGGGAATGAGTTTAATGTAGATTCAAGTCAGCATCAATCGTTATTAAATTGATTTCAATTTAATTAATGTGATATTACTTATTCTTATTAGTTTTAGAGCTGTTTTATGACCGGTAAAACAATTCGGCGCCCAGTCGGGTGAATTTGAAAAAGGTATATAAAATCACACAAGTAAATATGAAGCAATAAGATCTAGCTATGACCGTAGAAGGCTTTCTTGTTCAATTTGTATTTAAAATATATAAATTATTTGTTAAATGTGCACCAAAATATTTATATTCTATAACAATAACAAAGAAGTGTGACAGTTTATAATACTCCATAGCAATTTTGTATTTAAAATCGCACGATAAGGAGAAAAATAAGAAAAGTTAAAAGAAATATCAGGCAAGTGAGAGTCATTTTTCATGTTTTTTTAATATTAAAAATACATTGAATTTTGAAAAGTTTTGATTCTTCTTCAAGTCATCATCAGTGTATCATTTCGAATAATACATATTTAATATCGTGGGCTTTTATGAATTTCCAGAAACGTCTTCAAGAGATTAAATGCTTCGTCCACCTTAGTTGCAAAATCAAATGATCAATAAACTTAAAAAGTATCCGCAAAGAGATCGTGAATTAAACGTGGATCATTGTTGCAAATAAATATAAATAAATAAATAAATTGAACAACACACAAATTAATATATAAATATAAAGTAGCTATTAGTCTAAAATTGCCGAAAATAGTAAAGATATCATTACGAGCATAAAGGTTTAAATCAAATTAAACTTTGCCATTTAAACTTGGTGTTTGTAACGATAAAATTTATTATTTTTTATAATTTTAGATTATTGATTAGTGACCATAATACTTTATATTTATATATTAATATGTGTGCCATGAATTTGTTTATTTATTATATGTATATTTAATTGCAATAACCTAGCAAACATAATAACGTCTATTTGTCATGAGTTTCTCAATATAGTTACGTTATTAATGACCAAACGTCATTAATAACGTAATTGTATTGAGACGCCAGTGGAACGTAAAAATAATGTTGAAATGTTACATACTAATGACGTTGTTTAAATTCGTCTAAAAAACGTTATTTTCGACCAAATATACGTACAAGTAAAATAAATTCTATTGATTAGAATTTATTCCAATCATATTCCAAAGTACACATGATAAAATTATAAACAATAAAGTATTCAGGAAAAGGAATTACAGTATTCCCAAGCGGTCATCCTTTCCAAGCTATATCCAGGGTTGGCAAAATTGCTTTATTATGAAAGTGACTCATTACCGTTATCGATACTAAAAAAATAATGAATTGTTACTATTTTCGTTACTTTTTCTCGACATTATTATTATATATGACAAAATATTATAAATAAACTCTGTGATAAATATAAATAGAATGTATCATAGACTTCCATCTTTTATTAAAGAAATAAGGTTCAAAATTTGAGGTAATTTTTTACATATTATTACATTATTATACAGACGTATGTGTGTGTGTGTATAACATTTGACGATACATTGATAATAAAAATTAAATAAATTTCGTCGTATATTTCAATTAAAACCTTTCATTGTATAGTCACAAGATAAAAATTATTATAATTTGTTTCTGATGCTCTGCCGCATTAGAATAAAACTAATATTAATAATAATAAAAAAGATATAGAAGCAAACTAATAAAATGAATTGGATCTTTATGATTATTTTATGTTATAAATTCAATGTATATTATGGCAAATTTCGACTTTTAATCAAGTCATATTTAGTGCGTTTATAAAAAAAATTGGTAATGTAAACAATGTAAACTAATTACAGCCAAGTAAATTAAACGCTGTTTGAAACTTTTCGCATGCATATGGGTTAAAAATTATTTCACATAAATTGTTAAATATAATTCAGCGTGATTGCAATTTTATATTTGACAACTTAAGTCGTCGCATTTCTGGTAACACTGGTCTCAATCTACACTTTACTTGAAATCGTAACGATAAAAATAACTATTCAAACTGTTACCAACAAAATGTAACGTTGTTACTTATTCTATTTATTATTGTAACTGTATTACTATTAACGTTACAAATAAGGAAATGTAACGTTGTTACTTATTCGTTACTGAATAAAAATAATCATAATGATATTGCCGTTGCAAGGAACGTGTAACTTTCCAATCTTGCTCATTGGGTAGCGATCATCCAAGTTAAAACTATCACCCTTTTAGAAAGAATTTCTAATAACAAGAGATTAAAAATATTCTTGTTACTTAATTTTATTGTAACCTTACAGTATAAAAATAAAACAATATTAAGATGAGATCTATAATTCTTATTTTTCTTAATCGAATTAAATAAAATAGATTTATTATCTTGAGACAAGAATAACACATATAAATTTCAACTTATATATATTCTTACATTTAGAATAAAAATTTACTCAATGTTATAATGCACAATGATTAAACACAGTTTGGGATACCATCGACAGGGTTCACATCGTGTAAACAAGCGTTCTCTCCTAAGAAAGATTCGCACGCCATGCAGAGTTAGGGAAATAACGCATTACTTTATAACTACCATTTTCGTTTTTTTTTCTTTGTTATTTTTTACTATTGTTATTTTTTTCTGTTTGTAACGACGAGTTACTTTTTTAAGATAAAACGTTCTCCCTTATAATTAATGCATCCATGGAAAACTTAGCAACCTTTATTTATACGAATAAAACGAGTCGTTATAGGTCTTTATGAGTTTTTATGGGTCTTATGGGCTTTGGGACGAGGTTTTTGGTCTACAAAATGGAGCTCCGTTATCAGCCTTTATGATATTTTATTAAAAAACATTTTTCAAATTAATTTTTTTTCGAATCAATCTATTGTTAAATTAAGAATATTATTTATCATGAATTTCCATTGTCTAATCTATATTTGCATGAGAAAATTAATGGGACAGCATCAAAATCATTTTATTCTAGATATAAGAAGTTTTTCATTTAAGAATAAAGTATCTCTCCCTAATAATTATTCTCTTCATATCAATCTAATTTTATGATACATGGAAGAGCATTGAATCCAGAAATCTTTTCTGGATGTAACGTTGTTTGATTTTTATGATCGTATGCATGGGAACTGACATTTTGTGATGATCCCTGAAGGCTTAATGTTAATGGATACATATTCGTGATAAATCAGCAGTTTATCAAAAAGATGAAAAATATTTTTTTCATAAATGTGAACATGAAGGTTTTATTGATTTTCACATATGCGGAATAGTGTTTCTTTGTTACTCGTTTGAATATAACATATAGCATATAAACCGTACATGATAAAATACATCCAGAATTCTCTATCTTTTATAAGTAATTA
>QKQZ01035843.1:0-31167 GCA_003595255.1 Solenopsis fugax
GTTCGGCGGCACGGCGCGGCGCGGTGGCGGCAGCGGGCCGTTGGGCGATCGGGCATGTCGAGGAGGCACGGAAATAATTGTTATTGCCAGCGACAAGCCACGTGCAACGTCGACGAGATTCCATTACATGCGAGAACAACGCATGATTTCGCGCCGCTTTTACACGCCCGGAAGGTTCGATCTTTGACCGCCGTAAAAATCCGTTCCTCCTATCGCTCTCTATTTTTGTATACGACCCGGTCGGTCGCGGCGCGGCGCGTATCGCGCTTTCGTGGTTTTAGCGCGGTTTACGCGAGAGTAAAAGCTGCACGTATCGGGCTAAACGGAGAGATTAGAATGCGAATGTTCCCCGGCTAAAGCCCAGAATTTACTAATAGTCCACGGAGAGAATCGTATATATCAGTGTGCCGTTAACTAGTTGCTATTACGAGACGTAATGCTATTTGCAATTTCTACATACATAGCTGGTACCGCGGGCGCCGCGCCGCGCCGCGCCGTCCTAAACCAGCATCGTCGATTTTCCAAACTTTACGCGAATTTATAACGCAGTCAGTGGATTCCAATTAATTTCCCTCCTGACGAGAACACTGTCCACGTCATGATATTCGATAATAAACTGGACGAAACTTTAAAAGGATGTCAATGTACTGTAGTCAATTCCCTCTAATTGAATGCATAATATAATATAAAAGATAAACCACACAAATTTGTGTTTTTAAAACTTTTCATTAAAAAATTCTTTCGCGTAAAGTATAAACAATTTTTAATAATTTTTATTTTGTCCAATATTTTTACTATTGTTTTTAATATTATCCCATTAATAAATGTGCATAGCAATATGCTGCAAGATTTGCTCTCTTGCTGAGGACTCTTGCTCGGAACATTTTGATTTTATTTGCACTTTTTCTTGGCCATTGAAAACACATTTCCGTCCTCCCTATGTCTTCCTCTCTGACATACGTGGAAAAGACGTCAATATGCTGCAATCATGTGTAGGTACTGATTTTATTTGAACGTTTCGAAATTGTCAGTCGAGATGTGTGCTCGAACAACGGAACAGGCTTCCGGGCATGCCAAAACGACAAATTATACCTTCGCCTCGCCACGAATTTTCCTTAGCCATAGAATTAAATATTCATCATCCAAGACTCGTACCTTATATTTCAAGATATAGATGAAACCGGAAGAATCACAGCTACGTGCCGGCATACATACGACCCGATTACATTTCGCATGCAAATCACATACAGAGTAATGATGAGCTCGAGCTAAAATATCCACCTGTTTCTCCGGCCTTGTTCGATCTTCTTCGAATCTATACCTATCCTATATATATCCCCCATCCCCTGACATCGGGTCCTCCACATTCGTCTCTGTCTATACGCGCGTGATTGTTTCTTTCCTCTTGATGATATCTGTTACCGTCGGAATAAACCGTGAAAGAGGGGTCCGATGGTAGGTCGCAGATTTCTTGCCTTAGCTTGTTCGTGGTCGCTGTATTCGTGCACAGGCTGTACTCAAGAGACAGAGAGAGAGAGAGAGAGAGAGAGAAAGAGAAAGAGAGAAGAGGAAAGATAGAGCAGGGAAAAATGCGAAAGATAGGCGGACGGGGACGAGCGGGACAGGAGAAGGCGTCTTCGCTCGCAAATGGACTCGGATAGGCGCTTTGTGCGAAAATGAAAAAGTCACGAAGGCGGAAGGTAAGGACGTACATATATACGCATAGGCATAAATATGTGCGCCGCGAGCGGGACGGAGGAAAAAGAGAGGAGGGGGGAGCAGAAATAAATTCGTTGCACCCTGAGGACCGATATGATACGCCAAGAAAATATAGTACCCGCCCTGGAAATCGATACTACTGTCAACCTGTCCGCATCCCCCGTCGTGTGGAGGATACGCGTGGAGTCGGTAGCGCGAGGAGCAAGTTCCATACTATCGTTATTCCGGCGCGAGATGATGACACAGAACTTGCGACTCCGAATGCGGCTACCTTCGAGAGCTTCGTTTTGAGAATGTCGGTAGCGATAAAATGATGGCGGACCAAAAAGAGAGAATGATAAAAGTAATAAAATTCGTACCAAATTTAATCAATTTAAGAGTACCTATATACATTTGTTTGTAAAAGGAATGTATATGAAATTCATGATTGTTATAATTCAAACATCATGTTTCATTTGACGAAAAGGGTACGTTCGCGTTCGACGGAAACTGTATACGTGGAAACTTTCAACAATTTTCAGAGTAATCAAAGGAAAATTTTCAAAATGTATCACGGTTACACACATCACACAAATTTCGATAAAACATTTCCATATGTTACATGCTGTCGTAGCCCGGTGCAATTCAGCTAATAAATCGGAGGGAAATATTCGGTCGTAAAGAAAATGGAGTTGTCGCGAGCTCTGCACGCGGGTGGAAGGACAGGAAGAATTTGTCGCCACTCGAGTGCCATTTCCTTGGCAGTATCGGCACGACGGGCCGTTAGATAACCCGCGTTATGCAATCGCCATTTTAGTATCCGTCCATGTGTCGTGGGGCTTCACACACGGCCGTATGAATATGCAATATTTCTCAACTCCGTGGAGAAGTTACGCGTTGTACATTACAATGTGCACATGTATATAAATATATATACATATATAAATATATACATATACATATATGTACACTTCTGAATAAACCAGACCTTTCATCTCCCGTGGCATGACTGCATGTATGCATGTATCTTCCTTCTATGCCGCGCTTACTCACGGCAGAGTGCAAAGCGAGAAGCACGGTGAGTTTTCGCCCGCGGAGGGATGACAATACGATTATTTATCTTGCACCCTTTGAAATCTTGATCCTAAATCACACGCCTGAACCCCCGCCCCGACCCGACCTGTCCCGAGGCAGCTGCGGACGCTCTCTGTCCGAGGAAAGCCCTATCTTTATCGCGCATTTAGCGCTAAATGTGGCCGCATAATTCCAGATTTCGTTTCTCTAATGGGAACAGCGCCGTCATTGTAAATCTTGGATGAGCATTAGAAAACCACACTCGAATGTAGTTAACATGAGAAACAGTTACCTTCCTATGCACAAACGAGGCCTGTAATATGTATTTGCCCTATGGAAATCCAATTTTACATCAATCTATTTTTTTATATCCACTATAAAATGTTTTTAAAAATATTTGACTATCTTTTGTGAGATATATGCGTGTATGTGTGTGTGTGTGTGTGTGTGTGTGTGTGTGTGTGTGTATATAGTGTATATATATATATATATATATATATCTTTTTATTTATATAAGTTTTCCAATAGTGAAATAAATGTGTAACACTGCGAATGGAAAAGCCATATCAATTAAAAGAGCTCTTTAAACGAAAGTACCAGAATAATCTGATAAAAATCTATTTATTTCGACATGAAGAACGTCGACGATACCTTTGCGTCTTCAAATAAAGAGATCATAGTAGAAGAATTGAGAGTGGAGGCAGCGGAACGAATTTCGTGTTTCACCTAGCAACGGTGGCTCCTAGAATTTCGACTTCCACAGAAAACAGGTCGCACCAGGTGTCTGCTCTTACTACAGAAACCTGACGGCATCGCTCTCGGAGACGGCGCGCACTCGTCTTTCGTTTCCGTCCCGATGCACAGTCGCGTTACTTCCTCCCGTGCTCTCCCGCGTTTGATCAACTCCAGGCTTTTTACATTCCCAACGATCGGGGATCGTACAAAGAGACATTCTCTATTTGTTCCCGTTCATCCCCACCTCATTTTCCCCTCTCCTCCCTCGTCGTGGGAGCTCTCTATTTCTCACTCCTTTCCGCCTACCTACTCTCGAACGAGCAGCCGGCGCTTCGTTCTGAAAATAAAGGGTCTCGCGAGGCAGGAAAACCTCAATCAGGAAACACACCGTCGTGAATATTGGAAAATTGGAAATCGGTTAACCCCCAACATCCGTCGGTCATGAACTCTCGCTTGGTACGAGCCCTCGGTGCTTACCGGGACCGCCTTTCTCAGACCGTGCGATGCAGAACGCGCGTCGTGAAATTAATTTGTAATTAATTATACTTTCATCTCGAATCTTTAGATTGTTTAGACGACGATTGTTATCATGAATTAAGCAATACAATTATTCATTTTACTTGATTTTAAAAATACAGTTTTTAAGTATGGTTTAAAAATACCGTTTTGTATAGATGAAATTTCAATCATATTTGCTTTATTAAAATGACCTTATTCTTGTGTATAATTATATTAAATTTTATATTTATTCTCAACTTATTATATATTACATGATAAGCTTTCTCATTTCCCGTGAATAGTTGTGCAATGCGGCAATGATACTGCAAAGTTACGAGAGGCAAGACAGAGTGGCCATTAGCGAAGTTGTAAATAGATTCCATCTCGGGGTATGCCAATAGCACGAGCGAAATATCCACAAGCCCTGACGAAAAATTCTTGGGTACTTCGTGGAGTTAAGGCGAAATCGCTCAAGATATTCCGAGATTTTTCTGCCGCCGCGCGCGGCGAAGATTCTGTTTCGTAAAAGCCCCCGGATGTATCCCAGTTCCGTAAGTGTGTAAGTTCGCGTCCGATCGATAAAGCGGCTCCTCCACTGTTGACGAAAATATACTGTAGAAAGTGGAAGTAAAATAAATGGGATAGGATAGCGACAGCGCGCACCGACGGTGGCAGTCGTACGGGGAGGAGACGAAGGTGGATGCAAGATGCACAGGATCATTGCCGGGAAGAACAGGCTCCGTTAGATTTATTCCTCGTCCCTATCGAGACACGATCGTTTATATTCCCCGGAATAGATATTCGCATCGGGTCCCATCTCGAGTCGTACTTCTCAAATGCGTGTTCGCCGTATGCCACGATTCCCGAATACGACGCGTACGAGAAGGTGGATGGGACGGGGACGTCCTGGGAATTGGATGTTAACACTCGTCCTCGACGTTCCGTGATTTGTCGAGTCGCTCGACTTTCGATTGCCTGCCGCATGGATGACTCATGCGACGCGGACGAGTTTTCGATTTGCTAATACCTCACATTTGTTGATTTACGTACTTCCGGACATTCAATCGCTTTTGGACATTAATTCTTTTCGTCAAACTTAACATTCCATATTAAATGGATATGATACATTTCATAATGATTAAATATTTCTAAATATTGGAAAAATCATCATTTCACATTATATATGTTGCGGGATGTAGAAACTTGCATAATAAATCATTCATTCTTTTTTAATGAATTATAGATGTAAATTTTAGAAGCGCGAAATTGAGAATAGTGAGAATCGCAGCATCAATGCTAAATTACAAAGACGAATTAACATTTCAAATAATACTCTGACCGCTCTACCACGTTTCAAGCTTAAATTCAATTTTGGCCTAGACGGATAGCCGCCTCATTATACATTCTTTACTCGTGACCTTTCATACGCTTCAACTAACACAAATACACGTATATGGAACACAATTGTGGCTTGAAACAGCATTATCATATCGTCCAAATCGAAATATCATGCAATTCTTTCTGATTATATAAAAGATTTTAAATAATGCAATGAATTAATTAAAATTGCGAATCAGATCGAATCAGCTTCTCTTTTAAATCCGCGGTTTAGCGCAATTTCATATTCAATCAATTGTGAAAATCGAACAACGGCGAGATTGATCTTACGGGTCACAAAAATCGGATGCATTTATGACGTGATAAAGAGACACGTGCGTTCAGTGATACGAAAGGGCGGGGAGACGAAAGGCTCCCGCGGGTGCGCATTATCATCTCGAAGCATTACTCCGGGTAAAGGTACCTTGTTCGTGGAGTGCCCTTCTTGTGTGTGCACACATCGGTCACTGTGCGGCACTGTACACGTGTACACGAGCCGCATAACGCGCGATTTCCATGGGAATGCGGCCAGCAGGGTTGGAGTTTGCATCCGAAAGATAACCCTGGACGGAGCGCAGTCTTTGTGTGCGCTTGGTTTACATCGATCTACATACCGGTCATTGTATCGGAGCTCGAGCATCTTCGTGAGAAACTGTCACCGCTGTTAATCTCCGTTGCTCTACTCCTTTGATTCGGTCGGAGCGCCCGATTAGTTGGCGCAGTAGTTAGAGTCGACTATACTCAGACATGTATCAATTGACAATATTCCTGACTTGACAAGCGCCTACTTTTTTTTATAACCGATTTTGTTTCTCACTTTTATTTATCCATTTCGATTCTCATTACTTTTCATTTCTATATTAACATCTAGTGTGCATAAAAGTTTATAATACCAACGTTAAACGTACCAACATTGACGTGACAAGATACTTAAATATCCGGAGCATTAATATGTATTTCGCACACTTTATTTTATCGCGCATTAAAAAAACCTCGCGGTAACGTATGTACTGCCATTCTTCCCGCACGTTATTGCCGAGCGCAGCATTTTTTTTTTTTTACCGAGCGCGGACGATGGTCAGAGATAAATACTCAGGATAGAAATTGAATCGTGCACACGTCGTTTTGTACGCGAAATAGTTTTGCAAGCGCGAATGGTAATTGGTGTTTATTTGACGTTCGGTTTTCGTGCGCCCAAAGCGACGCGTGATGCGACGGCGCGTGAACTTATGAACGTTTTGGTTCGGTTCGCGGCACCATGTAACGATATTGTGCAGCAGACGAGCTGTCACGGGACCCGAGCTCTCGTGCAGTCCTGAAATACTGACAATGCGAAACTTTGTTGCCGCCGCGGCTGGGACGCGCTTAAACGCCGATGCTGCTCATTATGTTTACGAAGTGGAATTGACACTCGCGTAAGTAGACGCCATTCCGCGCCATAAGCTTTCTGATATTTCATTTGAATAAAAAAAAAAAACACGTTGCTAAAAGGTACATATTTAGAACCATTAAAATTTACCGCAGAAAAATTTTATTTTTGACAAAGTATTCTAAAATCGATATTCTGTTTATCATTTATTTTTACCTCTATACATATCTCTTACTTTTAGTGGGCTTCAGTTTCCGCATTCTCTTTTTGGGATATTATATGAAGGCTAAACATGCTTAATGGACGACTACTATCATACGTCTATATATTTCTATAAGATTTTTTTTGAAGAATATAAACGAACATTTGTCGAGGGTCGACTTAAGCCTGAATGCCGTGGCGCTATACGTTCAAATGGGCGTCATCAAGCAACGGTGTTGATACCGCAATTACCGAGACGGCCATAAACTCAAGATAAATGGCATTTAGGACTTCATTCTTCGTGAAGAAAGTTAAGCGAGAAATGTGCCCGAGAGAAAACCATGAAGAAACAAAATAGTAATGAACGAGAGAAGTGTGGATGAAAGAAAGGGTGGACGTAATACGTTAGAAGGGATACGTCGGCAGATGATTGAGAGAAAAGGTCTTTCCACCCGCGTTCTTAATGCCAGTTGAACGTTTCTTGGATTACACGCGTTACACCTCACAAATGTCACGTGCGACATTTGTCATTAAAGTTTTTATGAGCCCATATCTGTAATTTATTAAAAGAGCGAGAATAAAATTCTAGCTTTAATAATAATCGCAGAAAATGATAATTTTTTTATCGATCCCAATTTGTTAACGTATGAAAACGTTCCTTTTAACAATTAATTATTAGCGCCAGCTAAAGCTAAATTAAAGCATCTATCGTCATAATATGATTAATAATAAACGATTGTTATCTTCAAATAAAACCCTTAAATAAGTTTCGTATAATTCGATTTATACGATATTATTATAACCGAGTCTGTATTATACTCAACACGCACACCACTTCCATTTTCGTGATAGTGAAATTTCAAAATTTGTACCCCTGGATTCCTTCGTTTAATTAACATCCACAAGCGGGATTCCCAAAGTCATAAACCCCGTCGGGGCCACCGCGATACACGTCACCTTTAATATCAAGACGAGGACATATTTGAGGACGTATTCGTCAGGGAGGGTAGCGAGCGACGGGTGTGCAGCGCAAGATGGATACCGGACCGGCATCTCGCAGTGAAACTTTTAGAATCTCCGGAGAACGAGGACGGGTATACGTTGGTACATTTCGCATTCCCTATTCCCGCGGGCTCTCGCTCGCTCTTTCTCTCCTCTTGTCCGCCGTTTCTCGTCCTTCTTCTTCATCTTCTTCTTTTTCTTTTTCTTCTTCTTTTCGGGCCCCCTCCCTCGTTGTCGTTCGTATTCGGTTAGAAAGGAAGAAGCACGATCTAAGATGCGCTATAGCCAGCGTGCAGCAAGCGATGCTGCTGCTGCTGTTGCTGTCGTTGTTGCTGTTGCTATCGGCTGGCTGGCTGGCTGATGGTACCGATGCTGCTGATGGCGCCTTCGCATGTCGTGAAGCACGGAGAGCTTGAGCCAGAGAAAGAAAGAGAGAGAGAGAGAGAGAGAGAGAGTGAGAGAGAGGAGAAAAAGAAAAAGAGAGAGAGTAAAGATAAAGGAAAAAAAAGTTCGCGGCAGTATGCTGATACTTCAGCCTCGGCACCGCAGGTGCAATGTATAGGTCATGCGCTCTCTGTCTTCTCTGTCTACCGATTTTTTTTTCTTTCTCCCTTTTTCTCCACATCTCGTCACGAAGTGCGAGCTTGCGCTCACCTCGGCGCACTCGCCGAACTTCCTGCCTAAATAAAGTGTAGCCCGACGAAGCTTGCCATCTGGTGAATGTTTAGATACATCATCCTTTCGGGAACGATTTTTCTGGATTTCGAACGAATTTGATGTAACTTTTTTTAGCACAAATGTTTTTTGTAATGTATACATTCTCCAAATTCAGTATCTCGAAAAATGAACTTTACATTATAAAATCTGCTAACAGCCGTAACTTTGCGTAAAATTAAATAAAAAGAGTAAAATTTTATTATTTAAATTAATTCTTTTATAATTAAAAATCTATCGTTACGTCGATATTGGAATAAATGGCATTTTGTTTGACTTTTTATTTCTAATATCTACAGTCGAAACGAAAATATTGTGTATATGCCCGAAGCATTTCGTACAACAAAATTTTCTATATCGATGTGCGAAATGAAGAGTTTTATGTGATATAGTTGATTGAAATTCGACGCTTTCGCTCCCGCATATCGCGTCATCCTTGCAATTTCTGAATAGCATTATTTTATTTCTTCGCCGAGCGTGAGCCGGTAATTAGGTGGCGTGTACAAATTTGTTAACTCTTCGCGAGGTTAATGGCGTACTAGAC
The DNA here is from genome assembly GCA_003595255.1 of Solenopsis fugax. Lineage (NCBI taxonomy): Eukaryota > Metazoa > Arthropoda > Insecta > Hymenoptera > Formicidae > Solenopsis > Solenopsis fugax. Next base: position 9,213 of record QKQZ01035843.1, read on the forward strand.
ACCACCAAAGGACGCTCTTCCGCGTCTTTGTCTCGTCCCGTCGACTCCGAATTATTCAGCCTCGCAGAATCACTGTCGGGCACCAACAGTCGCGAATTAATTCAACTCTCGCGACTCGCACGTAGAAATATCATCCGTAGAATTCTCATCACGAAGATAAGGCTCAGTCAACCGGGTTGAATAATAAAGTAAGACGGCAATACTCGGAATATGTCGTATTAAACCGAGCGAATAAAGAAGAACAAAAACATATTTCTTTATCTACGGAGCCAATTAGTTTAGAAAAAAAAAGATTATTAAAACGTAAATTATTCAAAGAGAAATGAATACATTTTTATCTATTTCAAGTTTCGAATTTTCAATATAAATAGAAAAAGTTTTGTACTTATTCTGAAATTGATAAGGAAGTATATCTCTTTATTTCTTACGTGTTAAAAACGGTTAAATAAAGGTTTTAAAGTTTAGCGAAGCTCAACAGAGAAATCTAAAGAGTATGTTATATTACGGGCAGACACTCGACGTATGTGTTAGAAGGCCTATTTGCAACCCTTAGCATTGTGTACGGTTGGCAAGTTGCCACTAGAAATTCCTTGCGGAAGCGGTTCGCCATTTGGTCGCAGAGACGACTGGATGAACCGAATTAAATGAGAGGTCTCTGTATTAGATGGAAGTTTGTTATTACCACGCGCCGCCGATCCGGTAATCTTACCAAGTGCTCGTTAACGATGATTTTAGTATTAGCACTTTGCAAGAACGAAAAATCAATATGCAAACGCGCGCGCCAGTCGGAGATAATGAAATTCTTTGGCAAATCCGCGCAATTTTCTGGGCGGCGTCCCCCCCCCCCNTCGTGTTTGCATTTTCTCGTTGAAAATTATCAACGAATACGACAGAATACTATACATTCGAGGTAGCGGATACCGGAGCGGCTTAATAAATTTTAAACAGCATAGCATTGTCCGGTGATAACAAAATTCGCGCCGAATTTGTGATGACACGCTGATCTGCTGAATTATACCAGGAAACGCCGGGGTCGCGATGACAAAATTATTACGTATGGCCCGCGACTTCGTTTTCATTAAATTGGATTATATTTTATTGCGTACAACGAATGCGAAATTACATGTCCGCTCGCACGAATGTGTTAATTACATCGCATCGCGAACAATGGATTCCCGTAATAGACAAACTGATTAAACGGCGCATATTTATAAATGTTATTTAACCAGCGTAATTATTTGTTATATTAATGTGCCAAATAGATTCCGCAACCATAAGTAACCCGTTAGAAGCGGGATATTACGGTATATTAAATTAATAACCGGAACGTTACATGCCGCGACGTCGAAAGAATTCACCTGCGCCGCGCACCGCAATCTACATTACTCTCGCTGCAACGAGGTCGAATTTTTTTTTTTTTTACTCGTGAGATATTTTTCTCGCAGTCGCGATGGTTAACAATTTCCGGAAATTTCGAAAATTTCGGCGGGTTTCGCGTAAAAGAGGAAGATCTCAGGAATGGAAACCTTTGACCGTGGTAATGCCAAAGAAATCTTCTAAAAATCGACGAGCGAACGAGAAACGAGAGAGAAAGAAAGGGATGCCCACGGGATGGGCCACGATTTAAAGGCAAATACGCCAAGGTTGAGTAGCCAACGGATAAGAGCACGGCCGAGGCACAAGATTCACAAAGCACGGAGAATTTCTTTGGCGTTTCGTTGCGGCGGTGGCGGCGGCTGTCCAGTAGCTACTAACCATCCTTCTCTACTTGTCCGCGCCATTATACGCCCTTTCTATTTCCAGCTCAACCTTCCTACCCTCCGGCGTCGTCCATCCTTCTCGACGCATTTTATTAAATAAATACCTGAGCCTTTTGCGCTGCAGGCACGCGCACGTGCGCGTGGACTTCCGCTAATAGAAAAGCGGCTCTTTTACTCTGCACCGGTCGCAAAGGGAAAACATGATGAGCTGTTGCGCTTTGTGCAACTTTTTCCGCTCGCCCTTGTGTCCGCCGCAAGAGAAGAACAAGGAGAAAGGAACGCGGTTTTGGGTCCTGGGATCCCCAGCGATCGGCGCTCAAAACGTCGCCGTTGCATCTTAATCTTTCTTGCGCTTCACCGCACAGTCGCAATCTCGATTTTGTCTGAGGATCAAAACGTTTTTTTTTTTTTTTAATTTTCAAACATACCGGCTTCAGAGTGTTCTGGAAGATAAACGATAAATTTTTCCGGAACGAGAGGTTTTTGTATAACAAAGGTTCATACTATTTTTGACTACAAATAGGGAAGAGCTGCTGATGCATATCGGTTGGCTAAATCTTACCACATCAATATTTTATATTTTTACTTCATATAACATTTAATGACAAAATTATAAAATAAATGAGAAATGAATATAATATAGATAAAAATTGAATAAGTTATATCTTGATTTTATGCGTTAACAATACTTTAACAAATCAAATACAACTGATGTTAATTTTAGATCTTATGCAGCTAATAATATATAATTACGTAATTTTCACTCAATTTTTATTTTCATAAAAGATATACTGTAAAATATTTTATATTCATTGCATTCTTATATACATATTTGTAATTATTATAAAGATCAATATTTTTAAAATCAAGTTTTCTAATTCGTACCATCATAAATTTTATTACAATAATTGATATTAATATAAGACTGATAAGTGATAATAATAAAAGTAAAAAATTGATATGATTAAAAACATGTCAATTGCAAAAAATAAATTCAACCTCGTTTTATTTCGACGTCCTTATCTTTTCATTATTCAACATTCATTTGCGTACAAATCAGTCCCAAATAGAAATGATAACTTGAGCGGTATGCATTTGGCAACTTTAATAATTTAGATACAGAAAATGTCTGCTAATAAATGACTATAAAATAAGGAGGTTAGATACATGCTGAGAAAAAGTGCAAAGCGATAAAACTGAAAATTTAGGATTTGTAAAGTCAATTTTGGAATCGTGGAAAGTCACACACGGTAAACGTCCATGACCAATCCCGTAGATTAACTTATCGTCTAAAATATCATTTTTATCGAGTGAGTTTATTGACATTGTCGATATGAAACGCGTCCTCTCCGCAGTGCGAAATACTGATACGTCTTCCCCACTCGCAAACGGGAATTGCGTTAATTGAATTGTACATCGGCCGTCACGCGTATACGCCGCTAAAAGCGCGCCTGGCGAACATTTACAAACAATGTTGAACTAAACGCTTGCATATATCGGGCGTGATACACAACAGCAGGGCAGGTGCCGCGGTTTGTATTTTAGTATCACGAGTGCGCGAATATTAAGCATTTATTGGCCTGTCTACAAATAGCGGACAATACGATAATCGACGATACGTTCATTTATCGTGATATCGTGATGCTTGTTTATGCTTGTAAACGCACCAAAATGACAAACGGGGGTTGGTTGGCCATTTAATTCGGCTAATCCACCGACATAAATCCGACTAACCTCTTGATTTCAATCGAGGTGTTGAATAACTTCTGTCGATTTTTTTTATTTCCCCTCTGCGTTTGTACATCTTTTGTGTACATTTCTCATCATGTAATTGAATAGTTCAGAGACAAATTCTCTTTGTATACAAAAAGCAAAGGGAAAAAAATCACATGATATTACAAATAAAATTAGAATTCACGAAATTAAAGAAATGAAATTTATAAATTTATTATTTACGAAAATCTAATCTTCAAACAACAATCAATTTTATCTAAAAATTAATTTATAATTTTCCAGCTAGTTTAAGATAGGTTAAAATAACGTAATCCAGAAGACATTGATCGTGAAATTCTAATTATCTTATTTCAACTCATCAAAATATTCAAATTATGCTAAATTATTCAACAATAATAAGTGAGATTATTCTAAATTATTCACAAGTGAGACCATATCTAAATTATTCACTACCAAGTATTAAAACGATTAAATATAAAAATAGAACGAGACCAATGGCTTATTAGAAATGTATGATGACTATACAGTATAAATTAAGAGCAACAAAAAGATTTATTCTATTATCAGAAATCGTAAAAATCCATCAACCTGATCCATGTTACGTAAATAAAAAAAATTCTTTCCAAACACAAAAGGTTACCATTTCTGTTGCTTCCTCATTTTTTAATTAATTTTTAATTTTTCGAAATTTTTTTAAATTCAATTTTTTAAATATAATTAATTACTTTTTCAAAAGAAATAAATAGAACAGAATAGAATAGAATGAATTATTTGAAAAGAAAAGATTGCCCGCGGAAATTTTAGCGCAGTTGCGTTTCTCATTGTCGAATTCATATTTCGCGTGATCTGAATTTTGAAGAAAAAAATGCTATCAATGCAATGATCTCAGCGTAGGTTGTAGAAAACATTCGCGTGTACAAAATGCATCTGTGATTAGACCAATAATATTGATGTCCCTCCACCGTCAAAGTAGAAACTCAAATCGAGATGAAGAGCGGTCATGAACGAAGAGCGGAAAAACATCCCAGTAAAGACGGCACAGGGGAATATAGGAACGGTAGAGAAGGGGGAAAACTTAGAACGACACCGCGTAGAAAGGAGGATAGTGATTGAATGCACGACCCCGGGGGTAAGAATCGTTTCTCGAAACTGTCGCACGTAGAGCGAACTGCGGCGGCTTTGTCCGCGCGACGGCAAACGATCCGTTCCCTCCATTTCTCCCTCTTGTCCTCTTCCTCTTCCACCTCTTCTACGCGGGCTGGTAATAGCGAATCGGGTGATACCATGACCACATCCGGTTCGAGGAAGGGGAACGAATATACCGTTCCGGGGAATTTGTCCGTTTCATTTACCGCGAGATATTTTCGGATCTGACCGTACAAACAGAAAGGGGGCCGGAAGTTATATCACGTTTATATTGCGAGATGAACTTGGACGACGATCTTCGTCCATGACTGAGATCCCCCCACCAACAAAGCTTCTTCCACGGCTTCTTCCACTGACCGACGAGTTTGGCGACACGGAACCCAAGAAAAGCGTATTCAAGCTAAATTTCCGAGCGGAGAACTCTCTTCGCGCGCATACCCGTTGTCCTCGGAATCCGTGGTTCCTTCTCCGTCATCCCTGTCCCCATTTCTGTACGTCTATTGTCATAGTTCTCATTGTGTGTCGCACGAACGAATCCGTGAGATGAAGGTTTCTAACGAATTGCCCGACCGGAAGCTACCTTCGGCCTGGTCAACAAACCGATGGTATTTAAATAGATGCCTATCCTAAAGTGTAAAAAGAGCGTTCGCCATATTTTTTACTTCCTCAGTAACCACATTTGCTCTACTTAGCTATATTTTTTCCTGCATTTATTTGCAACATTAAAACTTTTAATATATATCTATATATATTAAATTATTACATTACTTCCCTTAATATTCACTGTATATTCATAATCAACGATCAAGTTTGCACACGGTTCGCTTATTATTGTACAAATACAGCACGTAGTGAATGTGTATATCTTTCTAAACATACAACCGCTAAATGGATTGAGTTAATATGATGATAAAGTAAATGAGATCAAGCTGGTCTGTGTGTGTAACGAGATTTATCGAAAATAGATCATTGTAACAAAAATAATACAGCGAGCGATAATTAATCTCTACATAAGGCAAATACGATAAAATTTCGAAAAAATGCTAATTTACAAATAATTATTTTTGTAAATGCTTTTTCGAGTTTATGTAGTATATTTACTTGCTAACCAGATAATCAGTTCCACGGTGAGTTAGAAACAGTAAATTAAATAAGTTCGATTTTCTCGATCGTGTTACGCTGTGCACACTTGATACTCGGTTACTGACTATAAGCGAAAGCGTCGTCCTCGTCCTCGTCATCATCGTCGCCGTCGCCGTCGTCGTCGTCGTCGTCAGCGAACACGGAGCAGCTTTAAAAAGTTTCCAAGGCAGGAATATTAGTTTTTACCCTGAGAACCGTAGGAGTTTGCCGGCGGGATAGTAAGGATTGAAAAAGCTGGACGAGGGCGAAAATTGAAACGTCGTATATCGGCTTTGCCATGGCTCTCTTCCGTTCGAAGGATCCCTCCTCACTTAAGAGTAGCTACATCGTGTACAAGCTTTCTACTTCGCGTCGCGTCTCGCCTCTCGTTCCGACGAGATAAAGAAAAAAAAAGGGAAAGGAAAAAAAGAGGAAGAGAAGAGGGAAGAACGAAAATTTTGTCCTCCGGAGTAATTTTGGCCCTATCTCGCGCCACCACTCTTGCCGTCGTTGTGTATTACAGTCCTTTATGCGCGGGATTGGCTAATTTTCGCCACTATCACCTTTTGTCCTCGTTAAAGATAAGCTCCGTTTGTCCGCAAGCTTTTTCAGAATATTAAAGGATCGTTAATTGAAGATCTCATTACGAGAATTGAAATTCATCGATAAATGAATCATGATGAATGACAACGAAAATGATTAATTATCGATTAATGCAAAAATTAGATATTTAAATGATGTGAAATGGCCAGAACTGTCAATTTAAATAACTGATTTTATTCTCAATTTAGATCCGTGTTATCGCGTTTTGGAAACGTCACTCAAAAACAGAAAATTCATATAAAATATTTAAATATTCGACTAACATGTAAAATATAGTAGAAACTTGATCGCCTCTATGCAAGTCTTAAACATACATACATGTACATGACAAGTATGTATGTTTAAAGACTTTTATAGTATGTGTGTCGATGAATACAACGATATAAGCAAATGGCAGAGACACTCCGGGGAACTGCCATGCGCACTTTGCAAAGCAGAATCGAGACGCTCGAGAAAGCTTTCGGTGAAACGTAAGCTTTAATAGGACCTCTCCCGAGCAGCAAAGTTCCGAGATGTTTGCGTGACGCGATTAATTAGCGACAAAACCAATCTGAGTGCCTCCTTCGCGCGCGGATCGACGATTCTGAGGAAACGAGCAAAGCTGGAGCGGCATTACTACACGCAGGACGTTGAAACAAGCAGGATACATCATGCACATGGGAGAACGTCGGACGTTTAAAACAACCCGTACCGCTGTCAGGTGAGAGAGACTGGGTGAACGAGCTAAAGTTAAAGTGTGTATACGCGTATGTATATGTATACGTGCGCCGTCAGTTATCTCGAAAGTCTTCGTATTCCACGGGGGTGCCTCGGCGGAGAGAGAAGCTTGCTTCTCGACAGGATAATGGAATCACCACACCGCGCGTCCTGGCGCTAGACTGTAACGGGCGTTAAGGCTTCGTCGGAATGCCGACAAAGAAGCGGCGAAACCGAGAAAGAGAGATAGACAGCGAGACAGAGAGACAGAGAGAAAGGGGGCAAGGTAAAGGATGACGAGGTCGGAGTGATGAGATGGAGCGAAAGGACAGGGATGGCAGAGCGTACGCGGTGACAAACAAAGTTCAGGTCGAATCCCGCTCGGAACCAAACTGTACTCACCTAGCCAAGTTAACCCGTCCTGTCGGTTTTATACACGGTCGTTCTCTTGCACGTTTCTCGCACTTTCTCGGGCTCGCCAGGCTCGTTTCCTCCTCTCCCCTTCATTTCTTCCTCCTTCGAATGAATAACACGATAGCCCGTTTGCGAAAACAACGTCGCGTTGTATCGCACTGCGACAGTCCTCGTGACGCGCACCGAGAGACGCTTTGTCTTATTACTTAGCTTAACTCGAGAAAGGGAGAGAGAGAGAGAGAGATAGACAGAGAGAAAGACACGATACAGGCAGCTGTCGACCGACGAATTTCCAGACAGCTTTGGACACGCGATTTCGATACCGGTTAGTAGAAGTTCGCGCCGCTGTTTCCAAAATACGTGTATAATGTTGTTTCGGTATACAGTTCCGGCACATAGCGAGAGTTAGAAAATTTCCGACAGCGAATAATAATTTAATACAGAAAATCCTCTCGGGCGGATACGCAGTTTTATCCTTCCTGCTTTGCAACGGGACAAACTGTTGCCCCGTTTCATGTTATTTTTATCAAATATCTGTGCTCAAGTCAGATTTCACCCCACTGCGCGGTAGTTGTGCTAACGTTGCGCCCGAGAGCGACAAAACCAAGGATACATCGCGCTTTAACGTGCAAAAAAGCTAGGGGGGAAAAAAAAAGCGAAATAAACGGGATAAATAAATTGCATAAAAAACAATGATAAAATAAGCTCGGCGCTGCGCGCGCAATAAATAACGTTTTATTAGCATTGTTTACATATTCTTCGTGCCGAACGTGCTTTACATCGAAACTCAGTCGGAGTGCACTGCGTAATCTGCCCATTGCAATGACCGCACCAATACAATCCCGCCGTTACGTTTTTCTACCGGTAGTACACGGCGTTCGTGTCCGGAGACGTACGTTGTACATTTGCAAAAGAAGGGGCGCAAAAAAAAGCAACCGAGATAAAACGAGACGGACACGGCGACACTTGTCGCGGTGGTTCTCGACGGTTTCTGTCTGGTTTCCTCACAAGTAGAGCGACTGCATAATTTATCGTTCCGAGGGATTTTACGAGGATCGGGGAAATGTTTGGCCCTCGAATTCCACGTACAAGCTTCGTATTTATTTATCGAACCCCAGTAATTGCTACCCGATAGTGGTTGCCTAACAGGTATTAACGAGTGACAAAATAATCCGTGCGCCGCTTACGTCGAATTAAAACGCTATGAATTGGATATGCGCTCTCGAATTTACGTCCATTATTTTTCCACATCAAATTTATATCTTGCGCATAGTTGCTTTTAATTTGATTTCAAGAGATCATTTATTCTTCATTATTTTCATTTTGTTATTTCCTCAATAAACAGATCTCTGTTTGAGGACAGTGTTATTTAACTTAATTGTAAAATTTCAATTATATAGTTAAAGAAATATAAATAATTTTTCAATTAGTAAATTTTCTCGTTAACGTTTACGACTTGAGAGTTATTTAATTTTTCAAAAGGCGCGGATTTTAATACGTAATTACACTCAGCAATATTACTATTTGCGCTGTGTAAAGACAAATAGATAAGCCGATTTCTGGGTACAAGAACAGTGTAAAATTCGGGCCACAGCTTACGAGCGAGTATCACGAAAGTGGCTCAGCACCGAAACAAGGTCGACGTCACGTAGAGGTAGGTGCCGCCGCCGGCGCGACGAGGGAACGACGTCTACAAGGATTCCGGTGCCCCCGGATGAGAGAATTGTCCTGGTTACGAACGTTATCTCGAGCACGGATACGTGCTCGCCGGATTACGGAAGTTCCGCGGCAGCTAACCTGGACCTAAAACTCGCGTTCGTAGACGAGCCGAGGCAGGTAGAGATTACCGTACCTGCGGAGGGCGAGCTTTCTCCCGGGCCTCGCTTCGGGATTCCAGAACAGGCGCGCAGTCCACCGTGCCTGTCTTAACAACCCTCCGCAGACGCTTACTCCGGATCGTAATTCGAGGTACGCAGATCATCGCGCCCGGCTTCAAACCTGATCTCCCCGACGAATCTCCCGAAGATTCAATACGCGCGTGCGACGAGCGGAGAGAGCGCACCCGTGGGATCGACAGTTATGGCAGACAGCTGATAACTCCTCGATAAGATTGCTGTTGGGCACGCTCAAAGCCGACACGAGAATAGTCGTCGTTGCTGACGGGGCGAGAGCCCGGCATACCGAGCGGCGCTCTGCAAACGCCCTCATTGGTAAAATCAGACTGCTATGATCGATCGAATGTGAAAGACGTATTTAAGACAAGCTGGGAAGATCGTCAACCGTTCAGCATATTTTTAGAGACTTATCGAAAAGGGAGCGCGATACGTGGAAATTGGGCCATGTAGAAAGTTACAATCTTTGCAAAGTTAGTAGCTCATTCTCAGACTCTCGATGTAATTGATAGAATTTCGATTTTTCCTCGAAGAGAAAAGAATTCTAAGTTCGTGATTTGTCACCGGTGCATGCAACGTTAACATGATAAATCATTCCTCGTTCTATCTGCGCTACTTTGATTACCGAGTGTAATGTAGTGTCAGAAGAAGTAAAGAAATGAAGTTCTACTGTGTACAAAGCTTGTTTGTATGGACGATGAAAGTAGGAAAGAAAGGCGAGCGGCTCATAAAACGGAGCGGAATATGGGACAATAGGTAGCGAAGGAAGTGGAAGAGAGAAGATTCGAAGACCACGGAATCCGACCGCAGTTTATACGTTTGTTTGGCTAGTAAGCCTCACGGGCAACTGGATAATATAAGCTCGGTGACGGCACACAGAAACGGTACGGCACGGTTTGACTTTGCGGGCGGTACTCTCGCGCAAATGTGTGCCTAAGTGTGTGTATACAGGTAGCAGGGGTTAGATGGGTGGCATAGAAAGGAAGAGGGTGAGTCAGAGGATACACCAATGTTTGAGTTCTGTCTCGGATGTCGCTTTGCCTTCGTCTTTCTGCCTCGCTCTTTCTCCCGCCCACCCTTTCTCGCTCTCTATCTCTTGTACTGTTTCCGACTTACCCTGCTCGTTCACCCGGCCATCCGACAGATCCGACCTTTGACCTTGCTGGGGAAAGTTTAGTCCTGCGATGAATCCGACGACGGTTTCGCGAAAAGATAAATCGTTTCAAGCAAGTGGTCGAAAGGCCACACGCTCGATGTACAGCGAAATAGCTACATTTTTTCACTTGACTGTGCGAAAAAGTCATGTATTGACGTTTATTACTTTTAAGCTGTGACCTCTCAAACCCATTGCGAACATAATACGTAAAAGAATTCCAAATCTGAATTATTATTAATTACTTTCATATCCAATTTAGTTACTTCTACTGCAGCTATTATCATCTTTAAGTGTAAGAACATTATGCACTTGCATAATTATAATATATAATTTACAAACTATATAATTTTGTAAATAATTTCTGCTACCATTTTGTTTGTAATTTTGTGATAGCAACGGAATTATCATTTCAATGTAACTAAATAGCGAGGTATTCATTAGGATGTAAACATATTGCAATCGATTTACGGCTATCAGTCGTCAGTAATTTAAATCGACTATCCGTTTGTAACAATACCATGGTTTCGAGGAGAGCATATCTTGCTATGAGGATTATTCTGACGGAGTCAGAAATGGGCTACTCAGAGGAGACGTGTCGAGTTGAGAGACGGGATACTGACCCCCCCTTCCCCAACTCATAGTACGGAATCACATTACCCCGTCAGTCCGCGACGCGTTAGCGCACCGGAATTGTACGCGCATTGTACATCAGACCCTGGCTACGCCGTACCCGGCCGGACGACAATCCGTTTAGCCTAACTTTGCCGAATGCGAGCATAAGCTCTTACGAAATTAATCAAGCGTTATCAGAAGTCCACTGACCCGGAAGGCAGCTTCGCTCGAACGAAGCGCGTCTGTCGGAAGTTTCCGTACTTCCGTGTAAATACTCGACTTCGGTACTTAAAACTATCATTTCGATCTCCCTCTGTGTGTCTGTGTAAAGTGGGGTGACTGTTTGCGTTAGCTTTTACATCGCGCGCAAGAAGTAAAATAAGTATGCTTTCTTTCATATCGGTTTAATTAATGTCGGTCTTGACGCTGAGCCCCTATTAATATTTGCTTCCCTCGTAAATCTGCTTTAAATTCGCTCTACGAAGAAAAGACGGGGAACGTTCATGCAGGAAAGTAAAAAAAAAAAAAAGCGCGCTCGTATTTCCGCCTACCTCCCTACAATTCTTGGCTCCTTAATTGCTATTTTAGTCATATTATCTCGCTCTAATTCCACCGCTCGTAATGTAAGAAAATTTGCAACGTATAATAATACCTAGTAATGTACTTTTCACTGTTATCTGGTAACTCGTAGAGAAATACGTTTAGTAAAAAAAAAAGCTTGTATTCATTAATAAATTTCTATAAAATTATGAAAAAATTTTTTATGTTCAAGAAAAAGATTCCAAAAATGTGAACGTTACGAAATATGTATAATATTCAAAGTATCATATCATTCGTCAAATATCTACTGATACCGTAGGATCTTTCAACGCATTTTTATCTATGCATAGGTAACGCACCAAAGGATCGACGCTGCGGTCATGCAGGAAGAGCATTTAATATTTCCTTTACGAGCGGACGCGATTCCATTAGCAAAGTTTCGTGCCGCGGCCAAGAGGGACCCGAATTGTTCGTTAACACCCGCTGTTTTATTCATTCGATTAGTTTGGCCGAAGGGCGAGGGCATGACAGGGAAATATGTGAGAGTGTGGGTGCGGGTTATGCGCGTGGCAGGCGCGACCATAGAGGGATTGCCATTTTCAGCTTTACGCGGGAATTAATATCGTATCGACTCGATTTTCCGCGAAGAGCACTGGAAGTTCTAGTGTTAACCATGGTGCAACCACAGCTCGTCGAGATTCTCTCGGAAAATATTTATATGATTGACACTGCGTTCTCTGTTCATTTCTACTCGGCGTACTTGATGCATATTACGTTTCTACATCTACAACGTATCTTGTTTTGATGTCGAAATATTGATATTTACGCATTTTGTTCTCGAACTTTCGTATTCCTTCTATCATTTTATTTATTCATTTATTATCTATTCCTTTGTTATTTACATCTATTCCACTATTCTACTATTTATTCTCATTGACGCTTATGAACACGCCAGAGAAAACACTCGCAAAGAATATAATTGGAAAATAAAGAGAACGATAAAATTTCATAAAAATCGTGTTCATTTTCCAGTTTTGGCGTGCAAACTGTACGGCGAAGTTGTACGCGGTGATAGTCGTGGAAACGCGGCACGGTCCCAGCCGTGGTGTAGAGCGGAGTCGGAACATAAAATATTGCTAACCACCTCGCGGCCGAATTTAATTCCCCGGACTGAATTCGAGCAGAACGTCAAGCGGAGGGATTTTCGTGGGGAAGTGGCAGGAAGGGCGTGTGGAGGGATGATCGGGAGGAGGGCGATGGAGGAGCGTGGCAGAAGGTGGTTGGCACCGCCAACCTCGTCGAGATAAATCTTCCTGTCGATGGCTCACCGCGGCCTCGGATTAGAGTCTACATTTGCACCTATCCTACCCTACTCCCTTCGAGTCCGCGCTTTGCCCTCCTTCCAACTTTCCATCGGCAGTTCCCGACAGTAACTCCTGCTAGTCCCGGCCCTCCCCGCACGTCCCATTCGGGAAAAGACCGTCTCATAAATTCGGCAGCACTCGTTATAAATTCAACCCCCGTCAAAGGGAGGGAGGACCCACCACACAGGGTGCTGACTTTGGGAACACGACGACGGTCGGCGGCGCGTTGACGGCTACGCCGGGATTTGCGTGGACTTTGCGGAATGATAACGCACGTGATCCGAAACGATAGCGGAAGAAACCACGCCGGAATGAAAAACCGCTCGACTACTCCGTATGTTAATGATAACGTATTTCAGTTATATGTGAAAAAACAACCTGTTTTTATTTTCCCAGTTTTATTTGCATATGATGACAACAACTATATCGCATCACGAAGGGTGGTAGGATTAAACGAATATTCAAACTTGTGACAGTCTTTAATGAACACGTAATTGCCATTATGAGTACTTAAAATTACGTGAAAAGCACGCATGCAAAAACTTGTTTACGTTGCGTGCTCGTGAAAAAAAATTCGATGCCGTTAATTAAAGACTTGGTGGAGGCTTGGGTGAGCAACGTAGATAAACAAAGAATTTATCCTGCGGGCCCGACGGGGCATTTTTCACGGTTGCATGAGAAGCGTTATAAAGAAAACAAATGAGTCCGTTTATCCAGGAAAGTAGTGTACTTCTTAGAACGGAAATTCTGAAGAGTCTGGGCAGCTTGACCGATTTTCTCCCTCGTGACCGTTTTATTTGCGACATCGCGGACCGGGATGTCCCGATCGATATATCGGGATGTACGTAGTGATCGATGCAACGTGTCATTTTCATTGATATCAAAACTCTGCGGGACGGCGCAGGTGCATGCGGCGACGCGAGGAGAAAACGGGATGTAGGAGGCCCTAGGTCATAGAAAATCCCACGTGCATCGGCCTGAGGAAAACGTCCTTCCTACCCTCACCGGTCTCCGTCGTTGCCCACCTCTCTGAAGAGCTCCCGCAGGAACTCGAGTAGACCGTTATGTAAAACACGTTTCATCGAGGAAATGAGGAAAATTAGTACTATCTAGGATAACTTGTGGTTTATAAACTATAGAGCAAAAACCTAAAATATACACAACATATCCCTAGACGAACTCTCGACACAAATACTTTGAAGAATAATTATTAGTTAATAATTAATTATTATCGATGAAAACGTTAACGCGCTTTATCCAAGTGTAATCGGATTCTTCCTCCCCCCCTCCCCTGAGCCTTCGCAATTTGCGGGAGGCATTCACTTAAGACGCATTATGTATTCGCACACCTTCGGGAAAGAGTTGTATTACGGTTGCGGCAGCCGCGAAAGGGCGGTGGGGTGTTATTTTAATACCCAGCAAGATAGAATGCGCGCGATGCGCCATAATAAAATGCACGATGGAAACCGCGGAAGTTTCGAGGTAACGCGTACAAGGCGGACCAATTGAAATGCAGCGTGTGCGGGAAGAAATATGATCCTTCCGAGGAATAATTCAGCGGGATGGTGAGACCGTCCGCAGTGTTACAACGACGAGCCACGATGATCGAGAACTATGATTAAAGGTATAAATTCTAACAGGGGAAAATTAATAAAACGTGCCGGCGTGAAAAAGCGACGACGTGCGTCGCGCCATATCAAAACCGCGACCTATTATTTGCGATAATGCAGACGTTCGATCATTGTATAAAATACTCGAAGTCTTCGGAGAATTGAGATAATGTCTATCGAAAATAGTTTCTATTCTTGCAACAATCAATAATTATTTATCTCCAATTTTCAATAATTATTTGTTTTCGGTATAAATAAAACGTTTCTTTTTTGCTGCATAATGGAAAAAAGTTCAACTGGTTTATTCTATTTCTTTGATTCTGGAATTTTATTATGAATTTTTACCCAAGTATTAATTCAGGTTTACTGTTTCAGTTATTAAAATTTTGTTTGCGATATTGTTAGTTCAGTTATTCTAATATCTAACAATCTACAAAGTAAAAAAAAAAGTAAAAAGTTAGTTGTCAAAATTGTTTTAAATAGTTTCATAATTTCAGACACTCGCTTATTTTTAAATATACTATTTTAGCCTCCATATTTAAAGAAAAGGAAATAATTACTTTTCACAAAATTTAAATGAGCCGACTACACTTTTTCTCGCTTCGCAACGAGGAACCGGTTTCTTTTTTGACAATTTCATTCGGGGATTGCTGACATGGAGGACTTTTGTTTCATCTTTTTGACGTTAAATCTACATATTGACTTATTTGGTTTTACTACTAATACTATGTTATATTTTGTGTCAAACTTGTGATGTAGCTTATTACGATTTATATTTAATTTATTTATTCTACTTTACTTTAATTATACCTTTCATATTGGCTATGTCATTCAAATATTGTAGAGGCAAATTCAAGAATTGTTTAAACTTCATTGGTCAAGTCTATTCAACTTTATATTGATTATAATAATGTAGAGATAAATTTGAAAATTGTTTAAATTTTGGCTGAGGATAGTTAAGTAAAATCGAAACGTCCCTGTAATTTGAATAAATTATTAATTATATATAAATAATATCGTTTGTCTGCTCGATATTTGACCTTTTCTTATTATGATATTGCTTGTGCTTGGTCGAGCTAGATATTTATATTATTTCTAAAAAAAAATATTATAAAAGTTCTGAAAAGTATTCAAAAAGTGTAAAAAGATTCTTAATTTTGGGTGGGTAAATTTTCACTCAAAATAGTGTTAATGTAAAAAAAATATGAGTAATAAATACTCGAGGATTAACAGATAATCTTTTATATTATCATACAAATTAAAACAGATAATCTTTCGTAGCTAGAGGTATTTTTAACTATTTTATTCTTACGATTCTCTCTTTGGAAACGAACGTTGCGCTACAATTCTTCCCCGTGTCCAGATCTAATGTCCAGCACCTAATATCGCGTACAGAAGTTAATTGAAATTTTAAGGATCCACGGAGGATACTGGGTGACTTATCTACGGCTTTAACTGCCGTATCGTACACTTGCTGGTTTATAGCCCGACATACGGCTACAGCTCGCGATATGCGGCCGGAACTGATGCTATTCTACGATTTCGGGATGCATTACGTCGTGGCTACACAAAGCCCGCACTGAAGTTTAATTATTACCACTATGTGTACGCATATATCCTATCTAACGTTCTTAACTTTATACGTGTGCATATGCGCCGTGACCGCGCGACCGTATACTGTCCATTAGACTTGCTCAGATAACGTTTACGATGGATATTCTAGGCGCATACAAATCCAGACATACACCAGATTCTTCAAGGATGAGTTAATCATCATTATCATCTCGCACGAGAGCGTAGACCGTAAACAACAAAAACTACGATTAATATCTATTCCGCGATAACTCATATATTCGCCGCAAGAATCAATATCTCGCTCCTGAAGTAATATTTCGGAAATATATATTGCGAGCTCGGCATGAATACAAATGCCTATTCTGATCGACATGTAGCATGAAAAATATTCTGCTGTTTTTCCATTCCACGTATTTTGGTGTACTGAAGAAAACGTGCGGCACAGGAACGAGGTCGACCTGCGCATTGAGCAAGATTTTTATTTCCGCGTTTCAAATGAATTTAAAATCGACGGTAAAGCGATGGACGCGGTTCGCGAAGTGTGTTAGCTGCCAGAGTTCTGTACACAATAAGTGCGAAAATATTTTGATCCTAAAATCGATATATACGTGAGAGATCATGAATACGTGAAATTTTTTACAGGCTTCACTATTCCATATAACCTGTCTCAAAATTCGCATCTTCTGCATAAACCGGCAATTCTATGTAATCTACGTTGTTATTCGCCAAAATAATAATTCCTCGCTGCAAGATACATTGAAAAAAGAATTTTTGTAAGCCAAATGTTGAGTGAAATAATGCTAATTAAATATTTGATTAATATAATCAAAAGTCATTTTATTTTTCTAAATATTCGTAAATATTACAAAACGGTTGATTATATTATATTTGGTAATACTAATTTAGAAAAGTAAATTTATTTTTTGTTGTTATCGAATTTTAATTTGCATTATTTCACTGAACATTTGATAGCTATTACCAAATTCCCCTTTTCAGTATATCTCTCGGATTTCAGCGATAAAAATCAATTAATCTGGAAATATTTTAAATGCAATTTTGTAAAAAGGAGTTAAATATTAATGCGCCGCGATACTGTTTTATTTCAATATGTATGTCTCAAC
Organism: Solenopsis fugax; assembly: GCA_003595255.1. Classification (NCBI taxonomy): domain Eukaryota; kingdom Metazoa; phylum Arthropoda; class Insecta; order Hymenoptera; family Formicidae; genus Solenopsis; species Solenopsis fugax. The sequence goes on from QKQZ01035843.1 coordinate 26,558, forward strand.
ACTCATGGTGCGTTCCGGTACGCGTTGGGTATCAAGTAGCGGCATACACTCGCGCATATAAAGTGAATGTCGAGGCGAGGTCGTACGTTCAAAGATGCGCCTTTGCGGTCTTGGGGTAGAAATGCCAAGCCGCTAGCCCGATGGGAAATGTCAACGACACCAAAGGCAAAAGTCAGCGAAGATATCTTGCTGTCTCCGCCCGGAGACGTTGCCTTTCGTTTGTCAAATGTTGTAGACAGACGGCCTACGGTGGGATTTCGCGAGTGTCCCCATCGTGAGAAATATAGCGTGAGCCGAAAATTCATTATATCGCCCGGAAACCAGTCCGAAATTCGCCACAGCCACTGTTTCTCGTGATAAGAAAATAATACATTCCGAAAAATACGGGGTTCTTTCTTATCAGAACTCTTTTTTCGCGCACGCGACAAAGATTTTGTGAACAAATATAGTAATATATTTTACAAATTATTTTTATAAGCAATCTATAGATATATTAGAATTACATAATTCCTGTTAGAAATTTCATGATATATATAATTTTATATCTACTTGTAACTTTATGTAATATAAATAAATTTAAAGAATCAAAATCCACATGTAAAATGTATATTAAGACATATATATTTTTTAATATATTATATATATAATATATTAAAATGCACGGTAAAATTACAATTAAAATTCCATCTGGAAATTTAACATAAATTATAGATTTAAAATTTATGGACCTTATTAATGTAGATACTTAAAAGCTTGTGTTAATATTCATTGCATAAAAAATCGAATCAAATTCAAGAAGATTTGCGGCAAATCCTTTTACGAGGTAAGTCAAGCTGAGGGTTTTCTTGAGCGAGGTTAGGGTTGAAGTCGAAATATCGAGTCTGGCGAGAAGACCGTACACGGGTAAGGGATGGGAAAGGAGATAAAAAGCGAAAAAGGGGAGAAGGAGATCGACTATAATCCGTGAGATCGAGCCGGTAACGCGATCAAAGCGGTTCCCTTCCGGTTTCTAAACCGATTTCCTCGGACTCGTAGAAACGTGCCGCTCTTGGATCAATAGCTTTTGCTGTGTTTTTCTCTGGCGCGTGTTTTCTTTACGAATTTTTTTGAAGTATCTATAAATCTTGTCGCACAAATAATTTCATTTTGCACCCGTGTTTAACAAACTATAAATATGATTGTAACCAGAATCGATATGCGAATAGCCGAATAAAAATTTTCTCTAATTCTTGCTATTTTACATAACGTTTCTACAAATCACGCTTTGATTTCTCGCGCTTTATACATGCTCTCAAATGAGCACAATAGTTGATATTATTAAACGATTGATTAACAAAAAAAAAACAAATATAAATAAGGTAATATTTTTCGCAACAGATTTTTCACTTTTTCTGGGTTGGGGAATCTTAAAAGATGCCATGTTAGTAATGTAAAATTGACTTGTCAATTTAATTCTGTGATATTACTTATTCCGATTCAATCTAATTGTAAGAGTTTAAAATCGAAAGTAATGGCACACAGTTCGAAAAGAATCAGAAATCGTATATAAAATCATACAAAATATTATTTCAGTCAAAATCTCGCTATGACCATATATAGACCATATATTATCTCGTTTTTAATTGTATTTTACACAAAACGTGATCCAAGTTCAATTGTTAATTACAAATATAAACATTATATAAATTAATCGCGTATGTATTATCTGAATGTGAATGCTGATATTAACGAAAGCGAATAGAATGATGAATAGATAGCTAGAGCACCGAAGAGTATTAGTGCTTTTGAGTATTAGTTATCTTTCGATCTGTCAAAGCTATCGACATAAAGTCATTTTGAGCCATCCAGAAGGGGAACGTCCGCCCGCATGTCGGAGATAAACGACGGGGATAAGAACGAGAACTAATGCTCTTACCACCTTGAATGCACGTACTTAATGCGATAATCCCACGAAATAATTAAATATGTCGAGACAACCCGGAGAATGTACATCGATAGAGCCCTGAGTGAAATTTTACGGCTGAAAATAATTTTAACTGTAAATAGCGGCCTACATACACACGCGGCCTACTCATATTGAATGGTGAAATATGTAGAAGATAGCCATCAGTGCCCATTATTGACATTCACGAAAACAACAGAGAAAGCCATGTTTTATTGAAGAAAAATTCTATTGGGATTATTTGATTAAACCAGACATATGAAAATACATGTACATTTTTATACAGGTATCATTAAACATTCCTCCACTCATCGTAGATGATCTAACTATTCCTGCGGCCGCGAGATTAAACTTTCAACAGCAAATATTTTTCATCTGTGGCGGATGAATTAATCCATCAAATATTTACTCGAAATTGCGGCATTCTGTACAGCTAAACTATTAAAAATAACTTGTATGATGACAAATATTTTGTATTTTGTATTTTAACGTGACAGAGATTGGGTTTATAAATCAAATATTTAAAATATCTTTTTTTTATTACGAAAGTGCTTTCACGTAATCTAAAAATTGACAAGGCAATCGCTTATTTAATATCATATTTAATTTTATACTTAATAATCTCACACTATTAATATTTAACGCAAATTAATCTAAGTTGAAAAAGATGTACATGTAAAAGTGAATTCCCGTCATCTAAAATTGGCACTAAAATCTTTATCGGACTTTTGTTTATATCCACTCTATCTCAACCAGAAAAATAGGAGTAGCGGCTTATGGTCGTTGAGACTGTTGAACCGAAGCGGTACGAAAATACCAGGAGTCTCTCGAAGTGATTCTGGTAAGCAGCCAAAGTGAGGGTGTAATGGAGCCAGAAAGTGAGGGAGAAAGAAGAGAAACGACGAGAGAAGAAGCGGGGCGTCCGGAAACTCTTCTACTGGGTGGCTTGGAAACGTTTTGCTGGTAACTAGGCTAATGTGGGATTACTTGGGACAGCGATAGCATCCGTAGACACAATTGAAGATTCTTTTGATTTAATTTCACATAGAGAAAAAAATCGCGATGGGACGATTTGAGATAATAAACCTTCAAAAGAGATAATTCGCATTAATCATCTACTTAATAATTTATACTTTTCAATTAACCAATAATTAAATAATTTTACTTTTTCCAATTATCAGAATAAAATATCTACCATCTGATGTAATGCAATCATAGAGAAAAAGGAATACGATATCTTCTTTATGAACAACTTTGTGTTGTACGAAAAATTAATCCTTCTAACAATCGTACGATAATTCGAGATCACATAGCAGTACGAATTATCATGCTCCTCTCTCAGAAACCAACAAGTAAATGGGGATAAATGGGAATAAATAATTAGTATTCCGCAAGATATAGTAAACAATATATATTTATAATAAATAAATATTTATATTATTTACAAATATAAACAATGAAAAAGCCCTAACGGTCATAGTTAGATTTTAACTGATATTTTTTGTGTTATTTCATATTCATTTTCTCAGGAAACTGCGCAAATAATAAATTTTCAATCATAAAACACAATTCTAAATGTAAAGTTGTACCGGAAATAGTAATACTACGTAATTAAATTAAAAGTCAATTTAGTAATAAATGATGCTAACAAGCTAATATGATAATGAAGCCAACAGAAAACCATTTCCCCTAAAAAAAAACTGTAACAAATTTGTTACGAAAAATAACACCTCAGCCAGGGATTGGATCTGGGACCTCCCGACTTTCAGGAACGAATGTCTTAGCCTCGACTCGCAAGAGGATCATTTGCACAGCAATGAAATAAAAAATGAGAAAATTGATATATGACTCACCGACCCGATGCGCAACGAGCGGAGTTACTCAGCCATGAAGCTACGGTGTACTGTAACACACAAATATAAGATTCAAAAATTAAAACTGTGCTCAAAATAATCGACATTTCAAAAGTTACTTTTCATACACCCAGAGAAAGATTTCTTTGAGTCAAAAAATATTTATTTGATTCAAGGAAATTTGTGCATTGTTATACGGTTAAAGAAAAGTTTTTTTGACTTGAGAAAATTTTTTGATTGGCTCTTTTATTAAAATTGAAAAAAATAGTTTGGTTGTGCACCGCAAATTTTTGTTAAATAAAAAAAATATATTTTTAAAATCCAGAATAATTATATATATAAATTATTTCTCACATTTCTATCAGTACATTCTTTGAATTAAACAATTAGTTGTTTAAATTAAAACGAATAATTTGAACAAATACTACATTTACTTTAAGAGATTGATAACGTCATTTCTTGAAATCAAATAAATTTTTATTTTCCGCAAAGATATTTTCATTTCAACTTAAAAAAAACCAAAAGTTAAAGAAACGATTTCATAAATTTAAACGCTTTTCTCTGAGTGTGTATAAAATTTTATATAAATTTCCTTTCTTCAAGTGTTTTTTTGTATTTATTAAAATAAAATCGGATAAAAGGAAAAAGGACTGTTAGTTTTATATAAGAAGTTATATTCACCCCAAGGTTGCTCCGCTGGGGCCCGATGCCTCTCCCAGGCCTCCTCCTCCACTCAGCTCCAGGTTGTCGAATTTTCTCCTCTTGTTGCACTCGCGATAAACACTCGCGTTAAATATACTGAAATTGCGCCCGTG
>QKQZ01035849.1:0-11847 GCA_003595255.1 Solenopsis fugax
TTATTTAAAAAATACATTAATTCTGTTTTTATTTATTTTTGTGATTTGCTTTTTGTTTCTCTCCTATTCACATTATCATAAATAAAAAGAAAAAAAAACTTTAAGGACAGAAACTTAAAGACAGAAACTAACATTAGTTTAACTTTATACGGATCGTTTTCTAGTCATTTCTCATTAACATAGATTTTTAACTCTAGTTCGCCATACCCTGATCCGATGAATTCTTGAAGTGTAATCTCGTTTTATAGTTTACTTTTTCCTGTATATTGTTATAAATTTAATTATTTCAAATCATTTTCTCGACCAGCTATTACCTTATGAGCATGATATTTAGATTATGTATTTTTTAATTTTTACAATACAAGTTTTAAAATATTAATTAGAATAAAAGTGACAAGACGAAAAATCGAGCTATCTCACGAATAGAAGTATAGCAAACCACGGACTCGAAAATAAGTGTAGAGAGCTAAAGTTAAGAAATTATATCGTAAAACAGGTAACTTTGATACTGATGAGATATCACTATAGTACATTTTTTGAATTTTTTCAATGAATTTTTCTACCTCTGAGAAAAAAACTGAAAAAATCCGCGGAAAAATTAAAAAAAAAACGGCTTTTTTCCCAAGCCTTTAAAACTATATATTTCGCAAAGTTATTTCCTTCTTAGTAGTAGGAATAACATTAAATATTTCGTAATAGGCAGACATACGGCCTTGGGAATTGTTTTGATAGTGGCATGTTTCGGTGTACATAAGGCTATTGTACATTATCATTCGCCCGGCAAGATTCGAGTCGACAAGTAACGGCGCGTGCCTCTCTCCGTGTGTCGTATTACCATCGAAACGCGATGCTTCGAATACAAGACCCACCAACGCGATTATTTCTTACTGACAATGAATTCGATTCGAGAGCGATTCAAGTCTACTCAGTATTTTCTTGTTAAATAAAAATATTTGGATATCATACGAGCTGTACGCAATGTATTTTTTAATTTACGCAGAAAAACGTTACATACATACACTAAGAGAGAAAATTATTGAATTTTAATAAATATTTGTTTGAATAATTGCAATGAAATATTTACTTATGGTACATAAATATTTACTCAATAAAAAAGTGATAGTTAAATTAGTGTTATTGTACTAAATAAATATTTCATTACATTTCGTAAATATTTCATTGCAATTATTCAAATAAATATTTATTAAAGTTTAATAATTTTTTCTCTCAGTGTAAAAGCTCAACGTACACGTAACAAGTGTACTTAATTGTTTGATCTGCGTCAGCGATAAATAAGATAGTTATAAATAGATATAAAAAGGAAATTGCAAAAAATTGCAAAGGAGTTGTAAATTGTAACAAACCCGCGTGCGAAAGAATTTCTTTTGCTATGTGTCTTGTATCAACAGCGGAAGTATACAAGTTTTAATTATCATAAATAATAATTCATGATACGATCAGATACGCAGTTTCTTGTACCGAATAATTTGCGATTTACGAAAGCCCTTAAACAGGGTGGGGAAAAAAAAAATCACGCTTGAATTATTTGTAGTCGAAAAGTTCGATGGTATCTTCGTATTTCTGCTCGCAATGCTGTGTAACAAATGTTTCGTGAGAATATTCTCATAAATAATTCTCAAGTATGCGTTACGCGAACTGATCTCGCGCGGTTAAAGGCCGCTCCGAAGCCTGCTTGCGAGTCCGTGCGAAGACGCGATATTATCAGGGGGATAATTAAAGGAGTCACGTGTTCGCGAACGGAGCAGCGATACATCGATAAATGGACTGCTTGTTGTGGCCTAGGTTAGTAACAGTTTTATTATTAGTTGCGTTTCCAACGAGGCGTTAAGGCTCGGGGTATCAGTCAGACGTTTTCTTAATGAGATTCCGACACTAAGTGCGCATAATGAGTACGTTTTCCACTGGCGAGCGGACACAAGCGCAACGCACGTCGCGCGCGGCGAACGGTGTCGGTGGAGCAGTAAACTCATGCCGCCGGATAAATATACGGTATTATGTAAGTTGTTTGCAAGCCAAGAAACGAGGAGAGCCGGTCTACGAATGTGGCGGCCGGCCTGCATGTGCATTGCGCAATAATCGGGCGAGCTCCGACCGACCGGGCGACGGTATTTAGCCGGCGTTGGCTTTTTATTATCCCATATATTGGAGAAGTTGATAATGGTGACGTAGCGTCAGTGTGAGAGAAATAATATATGAGTCAGGAGTTCCAAGCGTGCTTCTGCTTCTTCTCGTGCAAGACGCGACTGCGTGATTTCTCTCTCTCTCTCTCTCTCTCTCTCTCTCTCTCTCTCTCTCTCTCTCTCTCTCTCTCTCTCTCTCTCTCTCTCTCTCTCTCTCTCTCTCTCTCTCTCTCTCTCTCTCTCTCTCTCTCTCTCTCTCTCTCTCTCTCTCTCTCTCTCTCTCTCTCTCTCTCTCTCTCTCTCTCTCTCTCTCTCTCTCTCTCTCTCTCTCTCTCTCTCTCTCTCTCTCTCTCTCTCTCTCTCTCTCTCTCTCTCTCTCTCTCTCTCTCTCTCTCTCTCTCTCTCTCTCTCTCTCTCTCTCTCTCTCTCTCTCTCTCTCTCTCTCTCTCTCTCTCTCTCTCTCTCTCTCTCTCTCTCTCTCTCTCTCTCTCTCTCTCTCTCTCTCTCTCTCTCTCTCTCTCTCTCTCTCTCTCTCTCTCTCTCTCTCTTCTCGCACCGATTACCGGTGTTAAACTCGATAAGTAAGGTCGTATGAGATAAAGAAGATAAACCGAGCCTCAAACCGACTCGCGTACGGACAAACGCGTTTCGTCACGAGAGTGATTAAATAAGACTGCTGCCCGACGCTCGCACGCGAAACCTTAATCCGTTGACTGATTGACATCGCCTCAGGCGGTACGAGTCATCGCGATACGAGGACGCACGGCCGTGCTCTTTCTGGTTAACGGGACAGATTGTAGTTACGCGAGCCTTTGGCGTAGATCCTGCCGTTTAATAGCCCCCCCGTTCTACAATGGTGATTAATTTTCAATTGACGCCGCCCCCTTTTTTTTCCTCTCAGCAACTGCGAGTAGCTGTCAGCGCGCGACGCGCGTTTGACGGCCGCCAAATCAGCCGACCATTATCCACCATCGCCTACCGTTTTTCTAGCTTGTTCCTCAAAGCAGATCGAATACTACTACCCCACCGCCTCTGCCATTTCGTCGTATTGTTGCCGGATAAAGGGACGGCCGTGCTGCTCTCGTAGGTACACGTCCCGTTTCTCTCTCTCTCTCTCTCTCTCTCTCTCTCGTGCCAACGTGTCCCGAGTGACACCCGCTCTTCTCTACCGAGCTGTTCAGATTTCGGGACAACCAGCGAAACGATTCACGATCAGCCGCGACAGCTGTTAATGTGCCACGATGAATTCGATTTGACGACCGGAGGGTAACTGAGCGAGAGCGAAAGAGAGATGGAGAGCAAGGCCGGGTCTCCTAGGAGTAGGCTCCTGGGTGGAAACTACTGCTTGATTGCGTACGAATGTGACGCGATTTCATGGGTTTCATCGTGAAAGAAAAGAGAGAGAGAGAAAGGGGAAAAAGCAGCGGAAGACCCAGAGCACTGGCAATCGTCGACGTGTCGAGGAGGTACGACGAGGGTGCGAGAATGGGAAGCTCGGTGCTCGCTCGCTCGCTCGCTCCCATCCCACCGCAGGATCGACAGGTTCAAAGGGATTCTAGAAGGGCCGGATTTTCTCGTTTGAGGAGCGTGCGACGTGAGCTTTCAGACAATTTCTCAAGCGTGTGCGAGTCATGTCGGTATAACGCGAGCGAATACGTCAGCACACGGCCGCGCTGATTTTAACCCTCGATGCCGGTAGGGCGGTCGTAGTACCCTGATAAATACGGCAAAGGGCGGACTTTAATGGACACGATGCCCGAGTGACAGTTTCGAAACTTCTTAGGATCGTTAAGTTGGACGAACCCGGTGAAATTATTTTCTTGGGAAAGATCGAACAGCTAGCTACGATCTTTTAAAATCACGTCTATTGTTATCATGATTATATATATTTGTATGTTAAATAGGAAAGATATTGATTTGAAGATAATATTCGAAAATATAAATTTAGAATATATGTGAATCGTTATGAACAATTGCAAGGCTTTATTATTAAGAATTATAGAATTTATTAGCAATATATTAAGAATTTATTATTTTGTTATTTTTAGAATCTTTCTTGTTTTTCTTGTTTTTGCGCCGTTCTGACGTGAACAGGTGTTATTATGAAAGGTGATGAAGAACGTGATTCAAGACTTTTTTTTTATAAACAATTTTATCATAAAGATGCCACTGAACGAGTGATTGAACACGCTATTTCAATGATAACGCGAATTTATGGCAAAAATAAATTGCCAATAAAAACTCATTTCGTAATATATATCCTATTTTTTGCATCTTTGGAGATTCACAATACTCGCAACGATTGCAAAATGATATATGCTAAACAAAGTTGATGATGTTTTCTGTTTTGAATATCATTATGATAGTATATCACTATTTTTTTCGCTGACGCGCACACATATGTACATTTGTATTTCTAACACATGTTGTCCGCAAGTATTTTTCCATGTAAACAACCAGATGAGATATAATCACGATGACCTTTTTTATCTTGCACATTTATTTGTAATTTAAATAAGGTTATTGCCATTAATGATCAGTTTTATTTATAATCAAGAATGAAATTAATCGCGATAACGTGTATTAATTACGCTGATATTTGCGATTTAAATAAACTCATTAGTGTATTTATATTCAACTTTTGATATGGTATGTTATCTGTAATGTGACAAAAAATTTGGTGTTATTATATCATGTATTTTCTTTCCTTGAAAACGCTGATACGATCCCACACTTGTCACGCATATCGATTGCTGTTTATTTAATGACGGGTATAAAACAAGCTTGTTTTGGCTGTTTTCTACGTTTAGTTAATCCGTCATACGCGCGCACACACGCTGTGTGTGCATTCGTGTTAACTTTATGACTTTGGAAATTTACAGCAATTGTGAACGCAAAGATAGAATTGTTTTCTATTTAAAGTACTGTTACAGAGTAGCACGTTATTTTTTGCTGAAGTATTATTATAATACTGAACGCGGTATTTATGATCATATTTTTGCATTTAAATAAGCGAGAGATATGAATTATGACTTTTAGATGCAAATTAGTTTTTATTTATACTTTACTATTATTAATTTCTCATATATCGTTAGTAAGAATAGAAATTTTGATACATTAAGAAACGATAAATCTCTTCTCCAAAATTATTGTAATTTATTCTGAATGTATCTCAAAAATTGATTTTAAATTTATTTGCTTGCGATGAGTCAATACTTCATAACTTATAATGTTATTGTTTTTATACTATTTATTGTCCTATGATACTATTTTATATGTCATAATTATTTCCTATCGAAAGAGCCCAATAACTTTTAATCTTATTGCGTAATATTTGCGGGGATTTGTGTTAACAAATGTTGTGAAAATATTATGAGCTGTAATAAGCGAGAATAATTTTGTGTGTGTGGTAGTACGTTCGCTTTTTCGTATTGCAACGCTGCAGTATTTTACTACCCTAATATTTTGGGGACGCGCAGCTGGTCCTTTCGTCGTTGACGACAATGGAACACGTGCCTTAGGAACAAAGGCAATCCTGTGTAAATTCCTAGGAGATTTTTAAAAGTTCGTAAAATAACAATGCATTTAGAGATGAGAAAGCATCACGCGAACAAATAAAAATAACTGATGTTCGTTTTGACACAAATATATCTTTGATATAAGAACAGAGATGTGTATCTTTTTTTAATCGTAAAAAATATAGGGATGTTTCTTTACGAAGTGATATCCGCTTATACACTTGTGTGCAACCAAAAGAATTAAATGAATTATTTTAATTTATAGCGGTCGCGTAGCAAATGTGCACGCGTGTGTGTATAATGTATATGTATATTCCCGTTTCCCAATGGAAACCTTTAATCGCTTTGATCTCGCGTCGTTGAATTATTCCGATTGGGACCCTCGCTCTCTCGCATTTGATATTACTTAATTAAATTGTGCATTTGATTTGATGTACATCTCTAATGTACATTAGTGTCCGTCGAACAGTCCCGCCGTTCCGCCGCTATCTGTCGTGGTAATCTTCTTAACGAAGAATCCACCCCTCCGCGTCATCATGCGGCGACGGGAAATACTACTTTCTTGCTAAATCCAATAAGCGGCTATCGGATACGCTTGTCTACTCTCCCGAGAGATGAAATTCGTGACCAATGCGCGTCGCGAGGTGAGGGGGATAGGCGAAATAAGAGTACGAGAGAAACAATCCCATTCCGCCTGGCGTCCAGGAGCCAAAAGAGTCCCGGATTGAGGACGGACGAGTGGCAGGTGCGCTCGTTTCTAGGATCGGGAGTGTACCGGGACCCTTAATGCGGTATTTCATCGGTCATAATCCTCCCTTCACGGGACATCCCTTTGTCCTCGAGGAATGAAAGTAGTGTGTGGTATCGATGGCTATATCTCTCCTCCTGGCACAATTGCGCCCCTCTGGCAACTTGGACGAGGAGAAGGTCAACGCGGTTCTCAAAATTCGTACGAATCCTGAACGTTAATCAAAATTCACTCATCTTTCGTTATTTAATTGTTGCGTATTATGTGAGGTAACACGCATATCGCATTCGTTAAAAGGGGATCCACTGAAATTTGTTTTCATGAAAACAATTTGAATTGTATTTACAGTTTACATAAGATATATTACAAAAGTTAAGCTTTATTAGAATTGACAAGATAATTTTCTAGTTGTTTTATTATGTAATGCGTGAAACGTTACGTATTTTTACAGTGCATTTTTCTTTATTAAAGTACTATATCTTTTTAGACCCTAATCTCACTTTCGTGCAATCTATCGCAACGGGCGATAAGATGGGAGATAGATGAAAGAGAAGCATTGGACGAACAAGTATTCGATTAATAGCAAAGTTTCCTCGAGAGTCGTCTGTACCAAGACGAAGAGTGGACTCGCGTCGACGACGAGAACGACGGAGAGGACTCGAAACCGATCAGAGACACGATTGAAAGAGAACTCTCGCTTCTCTCCATTCACTTTGGGAACTGCGAAACTTCCCCGACGGTCGTCCCTCCTCTAACTCCCTTATCCGCGTCGTTCATGCTCTTTGTTCTCCAAATGCTCCTGTTATTTCACTGGCTTGGAGTCCCGTGGAATAAAGCTATTCCGGTGAAACGTCACTGATTATTTCAGATATACGTGTACGATCAAATTATTTTCGAGACAGCCCGGTGTCATCTTACCTCGAACAGAATTTTATTGGAGACTTTTCTTTTATCATGATATTGCAAGAGAAAAATATTAAAGGAAGAAAGCAATCCTATTCGTTGCACTGTATTGTGAGATATGCAGATCTATAATATAATTATGACTATTATTAATCGATTGAAAATTCAAAGTTTTTAATAAATAATAGAACGTTTACATTAATAATTAGAACGAATTTGATAATTTATATGAAAATATATACAAAGATATATACGTAAAATGTTTTATTTTAACGAAATTCGTTTTATAACTGATGGCTGATGAAGATCAAGGAGGTTGCAACGTTTTGTCTTGATATTTTGAACACAGGAATAAAATTTTATTAAATTGACATCTATTATATAAGAAGCGATGTTTATTTTCGGTTCGGAAATTTATTGTTCGGAAGATATTTTTTTAGTTGATGCTAAACGATTTTTTATTTAGAATTTATTAAGTAACGTATCGTACCATTTACAAAAAAAGTTTTTTTTCCCGTGAACTTGATATTCAACGAATTCAATATACGCGATATTTTATTATTAATACCACGTCGTTCACAATAGAGATAAATATTCCTTGTTTCTGACGGAAGAATAATCTAGTAGTCCTCGACACGTCAAGTATTTTTAGCGCTTGATTTTAAATCGCGTCCAAAGTCGCATCGACAATATTCCGTTTTTAAATCGGTGGCGGCTGCTTTTTATGAACCTTTATGACGAAAAAACGGGACTATGCAAATTGTGGAGAAAAGAGGATACCCTCGTTTCCTTTCCTTCGGTCCAGAACCCCCGAATGTGTCGCCTTTCTCCTCCCTTCGAAAAGTAATTCGAAACGAGTTTCTGGTGGGACTCGGGAAATGCTTCTCCTGTACGTCGAGCGAGTCCCTTCGTTTCGTGAAATTGGAAAGGCACGAGGAAAGCAGCGTGGTCCCTGGACGATCGAAGGATCACTAATGTACCTTGTGGCACGCGAGGTTGGAAACTCGAGAGTCAACGCGAAGTGATCGAACGGGAAAGATAAGGGGAGACAACGTAGATGGTAGCAAAAATGGGGAGCAAGTTGGCAGGACGAGGAAACGGATTTGCCAACACATGTACACATCGTACCTGCTGACGTATGGCTCGAATGGCGGAAAAATAATTTCACTCTTGCGCATTAGAATTTTTTAAAGTTATAAAAATACATCGGATATATTTTTTTACACCGGATAGAAAACTTGAGAAAGTTTATTATTTCAGGAGACATCGAGATATTAATTTATTTCAATTAATTTAAATAATTTCATAAATATGGAAGGAAATGGAGCAAATTAAATGCATGAATTTTTAATCTATTTAATAAATCAAATTGTATATTATGTAAAATCTAGAAAAGAAAGAATAGAAATATTCAGAGAAAATATTGGTGCTCGATCTTTCCTTTATTCTTTTTTCCATGCCTGGAAGCCAAACTCGCGAAATACTCCGACAGCTGTCTCACGAGGCGTCTTCGTTTTCTCCTCTTCCGCTATTCTCGTTTCCCTTCTTTTATGCCGCCCCTCTGCGCTCTCCATTTCCGCACCTTGGGACGCTTCTGTCGAAAATCTGCACTCTGTACTTCCGGCATCCTCGCCGCGTTTCGCTTTAAGGCACAGAACAAAGAAAGGGAAAAAAAAATTCGACCGACCGGAAACGAGATCTCCCGCTCTTCGCTTCCGCGCCTCTGACATATTACGCGAGAATGATTTTCCGTCGTTCTTTTGGCTTTCCTGATTTCACGCCGTTTCTTGTACAAGTAAGATCACTAAGATGCCTTTAAAATGGAGCTAATGGCTCTCGCGATTCGCCCTTGGATATTTAATATCCCCTGCCTTTGAAGCGAAAGAAACGTATCCCCTGAAATATTCCACGGCGATCAGGTCTTTGAATATCGGGAAATTACAATATTGAAACATTCCTCGTTTTACTGTCGAAGAATTTTTAGGAATAAAGTAAAATTTTACTAGCAATTTTTAGCAATTTCATAATACAGTTAAATAATATTTTATTATTTTATTTGACGATAGAATAGGAAAAAGTAAATATGATAATTTTATATAACAACAAATTTTATGAATTTTTTTAAAATTATTGTGAACTAATATTAAATTCAAGTTATATATTCTCAGAAAACTACTAAGAAATAAACAGCGTATAATAACCACTTGATGGAAGCTAGTGAAACAAGAAAGTTTAAGACTTATTTAAGACTCTAAAAAAATTTAATATTAACTGCTCTGAAAAATATTAGTGAAATTGATCATATAATAATTATAATATCGATGGTTATATAAATGTAATATCCTTTTAAATTATCATATAATATTCAAAGTGGCTGTATTATGGATAGAAAATAATTTAGTTAATTGCAATTAGCGCTGTGATGTGACCAAGCCCGTTCATGCTTTCGTGATAGTCATAGCGAGATGATGTAACAATTACAAGGGTAAAAAGCGGTAAATAATTCCCTATGCTCAGAGCAGGAGGCTTACGGAAAAAAACCGGCTCGGCGCCCCATGTTGTGATCGGAACACAGTAATTAAAAGTTACTCTATTCGTTGGTCGAAGAACGGACGGCTGCACGGTGACAGTGACGACGCTTTCTTTTGAAAGAAGGGCAGATCCCTAACGGGGACAGGTGTTACAAAGAATATCAAACAGGATCGTATCTACCTGGTACAACGGAGCTCGGGAAAAGGGGAGACTGGAATGGATCGATCGATCAATGCGCCTGAACACTCTTTGACAATTCGCGAAAGCGACTTAAGACCTTTCATTTCGACGTTTTTTTTTTTAGCTCTAGATTTATGCCGCGGCCTGTCGGGCAGACTTTACGAGCTCGAATTATTCGATTCGCAGGGATTATCCTTACAAAAGATTTTTTTTATTTTAGACGTTTATTTTACGTTTTTATGAAATTAAAAAAAATTTTATTACTGATCCTTCGAGTAACATATGGCAAATCTTTTTCTAACAATATATTTCATATAATATTTTATATATTCTGAAAAGTACTTGCATTTTCCGATTTTATAAGACTCTGTAACATATTCAATATATATTTAATATTTCTCTGTTGAATGATAAAATAACAATAGTAAGCATTGTGCACTCGTATTTTGTGATTTTGTTTCAAATATTCTGTCTGCGATAAACATTGTAAATGTAATATTTATTATAAATGTAATATTTTAATTTATAAATACATATAACCTTTGAAACCTGTTAGTCTTATGATCACTGAGTTGGAACGACTGAGCCATTAAAGTAACGCGAACCAGACGCTATTCCATACAGAGAAAATATTTGCGATGAGCTTTGCTCTTATTTTGTGACTTTGAATATCAAAGGTACTAGTACACTCGCATTTTCTTTCCGCCATGTATATGACAAGCATAAACGATTTAAATGGGACATGTGAGAAATTTGCAATCATTTAAAGTCTCTTAGAATTTCTTTCCTACAATTTACTATTCATAGAATTACAACTTTAAAAAGACTAGACTTATTTACATACTAATAATATTACGTAACGTCATATGTATAGCATTATTTTATCATGACAAGCAGATAAATTGCAATCTATCTTATTTTGTTTATCTTAAAGCGGAATTATTCGCGACCGTTTGCGAATATTACTTTCTTGTTGTCAGTTACCGTGATCGATTGTACAAGCTTTCTGTTTCGATAAACGAAACGCACCAACGACTATGCGATTTTATTTTTGGATCCTGCAATGTTCACTCACTTGTGAAAAGCAAATCAACCATTAGAATTGAACTTAATACCGTCTGGTTTCATTACATTTAATGCATATTCGTATCGCTGCACGCTGTTTTGACGTGTTTTCTTCAGAAGCAATATTCGCATTTCGTATTTTTAGACAGATAATTATTCATTCAATATATATATTTTCACGTAACACACATTAATTATACTGCGAACGAATTTATATATAAATATAATTTGTGTTACGTGAATCTATGAATTAAATTCTCTGGTAATTGTATACGCAATTTATGCAAACGATAAGCTGTTTTTTTTTTTTTACTTTTTCCGTTACTTTTATCACTAAAATTTTTCTTTCTCTTATTTGCAGGTAAGGAAACGTCTTTGCTTATGCAACTAATAGAAAACATGTGAGCAGTATGAACGGAATGTAAGTACATATGCTAAGTACATTCTTTCTTTAGTAGTTCCTTGACATTTTCGCATCTCACTCATTCACACTAAAGAAATAAATTGCGGATCAAATAGACTGTAGCGATTTCAACGCCGCAACAATTTAAGATTTTAATTCGCGTTCAAGTGCTGGTTCAGTAATCACAGCGAGTCGCAATACCGGCCAGCATTGGAATGCCGATCGAAATTTTAATATCAAGATCTCCGCGTATCGAGCAAGTTCGACTTGTTTGCACTCACGCAAAAACGTGTTTCGATTGTACGCGACATATTTAAATGCATAAAATTATGTTCCCGAATGCAGGACGGTGGAGGG
>QKQZ01035860.1:0-13519 GCA_003595255.1 Solenopsis fugax
CACATGTGTCACGAGACTAGGCCTGTTGCATCCTTCCTACCTCCACTTGAAACCTTTTCTAAGGTCCTTTCTGTCTCGAAATAATAAAGAGACCACCCCGAATACACCCTGGATGTAACAAAGGTTTCGTTTAAATTTCCGGATACAACACAAAGGCTCATTTTATATTATTGTAAACAGACTCGCGTTGCAGCACGAAAACTCACTTATGCTTTTTTTTAAATCTTCTTAAAGCTACATTCCAAAACATCCTCTCCGAGGAAAATTTTATTCGATATAATACAGTATACGTCACGTATACTGTATATATCTCGAGTAAAATTTTCCTCGGAAAGAACGTTTTAGAATTTAATCTTAGATAATAATAATTGGCACTCATTTCGTTATTACCGAGAACGTTACGGCTATCCCTCGAAAAAAAATGTATGGACTCAAAATACGTCGTCCCGGCGGCCGATTCTAATGCAATCGACACTATTCGACACGCACAAAAATATAATGGTAACAAGCGATAACGTCTAACCTCTTAAGCAGCCGTCAACAGACTTAAACTGACTGACAGACTGCAACGGACTCTCACCTCTCACTTTATGAGTCGAATATTTCCGAGTTTGACCGACATTTGTCGACTTTGTCCTATGCTTCCCCTTACCGCGTTTATCACAATCCCCGCAGGCTTACGCTCGGGGTGTGNCGCTCGGTCTATAGTTTCCTAAGTCTATGATCGGCATAGCGTCACAAAGTAAATCATGCAATAACTGCCTAGCATTAATTATAATAACTTAGAAATATACAGAGCATTGTTAGAAGATAAAATCACCGGTGGTCTATTTTTAGACATCAAGGCATATGATAATATTAACACTAAACTATTATTTGATATGATTAACGATTTGAGAATTCCTGTCGGATATAAATCTTTTGTGAGAAATATTCTGGGCTTAAGAAAAGTTACATTTTTTGAAAACGTATTTATAGGGGTACTAGAACCATTTAGAAAAGAGTTCCTCAGGGCTCGGTAATAAAAGTCCGCTACTTTTCAATATACATATACGTAGGAGATATTCTGAAACATGTTCCTTATAATTGAAGGGTTATTCAATTTGCTGACGACATTGCTATTCTCTGCTCGGATAGGAGTATAGCAGTGTCATGTGGTATCTTACAAAAAGCTTTTTCAAAAGTAAGCAACTGGTTAGAATCTCTAAATCTTGAGATTTTATTAGATAAAACTCAAGCATGCTTTTTCCATAGAAGGAAAAAGATTATTATTCCCACGACTTTTCAGGTTGCAACAGGAAATATTAATGTATCTAATAAAATAAAATATCTGGGAGTAACATTTGATTCTGGGATGAGATGAAGAGATCCTTTAGCCTCGTTAAAGAACAAAACTTTCTGTTTCATAAAATTATTAAAGTGGATAAACGGTAAAAGCTGGGGAATTAGTATGAACGCTGAGATTAATTTTATAAATGCCACTATTAGGGCTCAGATTTGTTAGGAAGCCATATGGTTCAGTAGTTCCGCAAATTCACCTTGGACTGGTTGATAGGATATTAGTATCTGCCTACAAATTAGTTTTGGGATTGCCGAAGTCTGCGTCTAATAGAGTGAAATGGTTATTGTCGGGTCAGATGTCATCAGCAAGATTTGTTTCAAATATGAGTGACAAATTAATATTAAAAGCGTTTTAAATGAAGAATATAGAGTTGATTAAAAAAATTAATCATATTCAGAAAATGATTTCAGTAAAGGGTGCTGCGGCACGGAACATCCCATTTATAATAAATCGGTGGGAAAGAATAAAATGCTTCTTCCTCCACCTTTATAAATGGGATATTCAGCGTTTGCATACCCTGTTGATGCGGGTAAGGTTAGTATTGAATTCAATTATAAAGCAGAGGCCTACGCTAAGGAAGCAGGGAAATATATAAATGAAGTTTTTGATAGTAAAATTTCAAGCAAGAGATTAGATTCAGATGAAGTCACCATTTATACTGACGGTTCAAGGACATCAGACCCTCTAAAAGGATATATTACAAGGAATCCCGACTCGGAAATAGAATGGAAGGTTGGCTGCGCAATTTTTATACCCCAACTGAATCAGAGTTATTCATACAAACTTAATTCATATACATCCTCGTTCATGACGGAAATAACAGCCATAGAAAAAGCACTAGAGTTAGCCATTAATTCGGGTTGGCAATCGGTTAATATTTGCACCGACTCTAAAAGTTCGATGGAGGCGTTGGAATCTTGCGAGAGGGGTAGTTTTGATTCGCATATAAGATCCCTTAGCCCCACAGTTAAAAATCTATATAACCTATTAATAGAGCATATTTCAAAAGAAAGGATTAAAATCAGGTTCACCTGATGTCCTACTCATTCGAGATTGAGAGGTAATGAGGAGGCTTGATAGATTAGCTAAATTCGGTGCAACAGCAGGTACGCAATTGTTTAACAAAATATAATTTAGAGAGTGTGTTGAATGTCTATGAAATAATTATCACAAACTAGATACTATACATTTTAGTCAAATCAGTCCCAATACTGGTCAATACTACGCTGACAATTTTGGCAATTTCAATCTCAAATCTCAATTAGAAAATATAAATGTAACAAAAATATCCTAAGAATATTTCTAAGAATTATTTCTGGTAATGCTTATACCAACCAAAGAAGGGCAAGAGTGGGTATGATTGACTCTGCAAAATGTAATTGTGATTGTTTAGTACAAGATATCAATCATATCTTTTGGGCTTGTCCCTATTTTAATAATGAATAACAGTAAGGAATTGATGGAGGGTTTGAGAAATCTAGGACTTCAGGAGCTTTTTTCGGTAGAATATGTATTAAACAATCTTAACTCTAAAGTCATGAAGATACTCAAAAAATTCGTAACTAAAAATATAAAGGTATATACACTACCGCTCATTAATTTCAATACATCACTCAAAAATCGTTGATTTTTCGGAAAGTAATGAATAATAGAAGCTATTTTGTGATGAATATAGATTTATTTAGGCAAATAAACATGTTTTTTATTTACATACATTGTTTACAAAGAAATGGAGCCTTGATTTCCTTAAATTTTTTTTTCATCAAAGTATCCATCGAAGTTCTTTCACTGTGTATGTGTTGACGAATCAGTTTCAAAATAACATTGGGTACATGTCTGATATTACTACGAGCACCCTTCATGACTTTGTGCGCATATTTTATTTATTTCCAAGGATCAGGGGGTTGATCATGAAACTTTTTCCTTAGGATGGAAACGTGAAAAATGGAAATTTTACCGTTGAAGTTAATGGAGAAATTTTTCACTTTTCACGTTCACGGGGAAAAGTTTCATGATCGATCTTCAGATACTAACCAGCTGTTAGCTCCGTTTCTTCGAAAAGTAAAGTTTTCAATGATTTTTTTATAAATAATGTATAAATACACGATGCATGCAAGTGCTGAAAGTGTTCATAATAGCAAGTAAACTTATTTCTGTGCAAAATATACGTTTATTTTTTATGGAAAAATCAACGAATCTGGGAGTGTATTGAAATTAATGAGCGGTAGTGTATAAAATATTCTTCTAATTTTATAGATATTATCAATTTTTTCTTTGTAAGTTCTATTAGTTGTTATAATATAAGAATTAGTAACATTGTGGCCAAGCGCTTCTTGAAGGCTTGCGTATATTCCCAGATCCTGTGGGGTGGGGTGTAGGCAGTCCAAGGAGCATTCTAAAGAAAAAAATAGAAGTTTACGGGTAAAGCAGTAAAGGGTACTCGCCTTGAATAAAGAAGAAATATATAAGCCGGGACAAGTGGCCAAGTGAACTACGTGGACTGAACAAGTGAACTACGTGGTACTTCGTTTTCGCGAAAAACAGAAAACCAAAGGCCAAGAAAAAAGAAAAAAAGAAGACTCGAAGACGCGCGTGAGTTGAACCAACGTTTCGACTCAATAAGTTGATAACATGTGACTGTCCGCTATCGAAAACGTGATACGTGACATTGTTATTATCGGAAAGTGTAAATATTTAACAGTGACATACACTTTCGTAAAAAATAAATTGTGCAGTAAAAACATATCAACTCGTACAGAAAAACAGTTAAAATTAAAGGTTTTAAAGGTAAAGATTAAAGGTTAAAGGTTTTTTTACAGACACGGGAAGACACAGTGTAGCACAATCACTTTATCTTTGTTTATTAATAAACAAAGCTAAAGTGATTCACTGTCGTATGGCTCCTGCACACTGAACGCGGAAACGCTTGCCGCGTCGCATTTTGCCGCGCGGCAAGCGTTTCCGCGTTCAATGTGCGGGAGCTATTACGCATGTCAATTGTATCGTTTGTTGGAAAATGCCTGTTGTTAGAACAGTTCAATTTGTCGCTTAATGTAATGTATGATGACGTAAGCTAGATAGAGCTTCTCATTGGCGTCATTACGATGCGCTAGAGTTGGTATACCAACTCTACAATTCTCACTTATTTTATTTATCGACATATCTCTAACAACTTTTATCGATTTTTTTAAGCGATTTTAAGGAACGCATAATTAAATTCTCAATATTTTTAATTTAATTTAATTATTAATTTTTCTTGCAATATGTATAATAAAAATAATCTTTATTGAAAAATTATCTTGTTCTATGTAACATTGAAAGGAACATTTGAGAATTTAAGTTTAGTAAGGCAAAAGGTTTTTGCAACAATTTAATGATGTTATTTTACAATGAAACTTTGTATAGAATTTTTATTGTTTTCATTGTTAGTATATGATGACTCATCAATATAGCAATAGCAAGCGAAAGATTTCAGTGCTAAATGAATATATCTATTAAATAGTTTATAATTAAACAAATTGAAATAATTAAATAATAAACTACCCAGCAAACACCAAATATAAATGTAATATAACGTAGGAGTAATAGGTATAATAACAGATGTTACACTCTAATTATATAAATGTAATATAACGTAGGAGTAACATGTAATATAACAGATGTTACACTCTAATTATATTATAATTATGTAACCTTGTTATAAATATACAATGTAACTTGGTTATAAAACTGTTATAATACTCCGTTATTTATATGCAATACTACTGAATATTAACATAACTGCAATGTTGCGTGTTACCTAACAACTATTACATTGACAGTATGACAATGTTATATAATTTGAATTACGCGGGATCGTATCGACCGGGATTGTATCGGCAAGCGAACTTGTGTATGTACCACGTTTGTGTCGACACGATTAGACACGATTGTAAAATAATAGGCATAGCGGAGCCTATGCGCGCGGAGCGAGATAGCAGCAGGCGTGCTCCGGCGACCGTTGCGAAAAATTAGGAGCGAAGAAAGGGAAACGCCGGAAAGGCGATGATAAGAGAACAGGCAATAGGAGGGACGGTTCTAGCTAGCGAAAGGAATAGGTCGTATGCTTATAACCGAATCGTAAGAGAGCGAACGATAAGACTGCCACTTAGTCCATTATTCCATTTGAGTACTTGAGTGCTTGTGCGTGTAAAAGACAATTCGTAAATATATTCTAATATTTGTTCTGTAGACAGATAGACAATTATTTATCCTGACACCTTATCATTCATTTCCACATCCACATCAAGTTCATGTTCTCAGTGAGATTCGCAAGTGAGATTCGAGTCCGCATTCTCGGTGCGGTTACGATTTACATTGGGGAATTTGACTCGTATATTCATCCGCGTTTGGAGTAAGTTCGCGTTTCAGAGTAAATCGCGCGTGGCAGAAGACTTTTCACGTTTCGGAGTAATTCGCGTGGCGGGAATCAATTATCGTTACCCGAACGACCCGCGTGGTCAGAGGCGATTCGCAATTTCAGAGTAAATTTGCGCGCTGTAAGAGATCGCGCGTAACGGTCGGAGCGCCACGGTAAATTGTCAATGTAATAGTTGTTAGGTAACACGCAACATTGCAGTTATGTTAATATTCAGTAGTATTGCATATAAATAACGGAGTATTATAACAGTTTTATAACCAAGTTATATTGTATATTTATAACAAGGTTACATATAATAATTATAACACACGTGACCGCGCACAAGAAGAAGCGTGATTACACGTTGAGGTACAACGGCTGCCGCGTAGAAGAGCGAGAGAGATGCCGCGAGGCACAAACGCAAGCAAAAGAGCAGGTCAAACGGGCACGGTGAATGATATTCCCGAAGAAGACGGGTCGAGTGTCGCTATAAGAGATTGCGAGGTAGATTTGGAGCAGCTCAGGGCGGAGGCGCAAATTCTCGGGCTACCCCCGACAGGGAGTCGGGAGCTCGAGGCGATAGCGGCTCGCTTAGATGGATCGAGGGACGGACCTTCGGTAGCTGATAGCAGCCGAGCCGAATCCGTGGATCAACCCTTGCCGGAGTACGACGCGGGGATTATGGAGCAGCCGCACGCCCCTGCGGTAGTCGTGCAAGCCCAAGCCGCGAGTCAGATTGCGCAACCAAATGAGGTCATGCAGACGCTCGTTCTGATGCAGGCTCAAATGCAACAACCAGCACAATTGATGCAGCAGTCCATGCTACTCTCCATGTCTGGAGGAACCAGAATCGCGGGGACCTCTCCAACGGCAGGATATGAGGAGGAGCCGAGGCCCGTCCATCACATGGTCGGCAGCCGGCTATCCTCGCAAGGAACTGCAATATCGGTGAATCCGGGGCAAGCGGTGCAGTTGCTGACGCCGCAGATACCGGAGTTTGCCGGAGCAGAGGAAGACAACGTGCGGCTATGGGTGCAGCGGGTGACGCAGGTAGCTCAAATTCATAGAGCGCTCGACGATGTCACGCTGCTGACCGCCACAGATCGGCTCGCGAAGAAAGCAAGGAAGTGGTACGATCGTGGGAAGGGACCCATGCTCGCGTCCTGGGATGCGTTCCGGGAAGCCATCCTCAAGCGCTTCGAACGCCGAACACTTCACTATCTGGCTATCAGAAAGGTAGAGGCCAGAAGGTAGAACCAAACGAAGGAGTCGTTCCATGATTACGCGAGTGATAAGCTCGCGCTCATGTACGAGCTAGAGCTAACGGAAAGAGAGTCGATACATCTCCTCATTGGAGGTATCGCAAGCCAGGCATTGAGAGGAACGGCGTCAGTACTAAAAGTGGAAACGGTGGACGACTTTCTCGAAGAGATGCGCTGGATCACGCCGCGACCACGGATATCGAGGAGAGACACGACAGTGGACGGAAGGCGGCGGAGAAGAAGAAAGAGCCCTGCAAGAGCTGCGGCAGGAAGGGCCATGCAGTCCAAAAGTGCCGAGCAAAGGAAGTGATCTGTTTCGCCTGCAAAGCGAAGGGCCATTACCAGTCAGATTGTCCAAAGAAGAAGAAGTCGACAGCGAGCGCAGCAGGGACGTCCACAGCGTTAGCGGTAGCAGCCGTAGAGGACGGGACGACGGTGGCAGCGGTCGTGAGTCAACTAAAAACTTTGTATGTAAATGGTTCGCCGGTTAAAATTATTGTAATAAATAAACGAGCGTGCTCTTTATTCGCGCTAATAGATACCGGCAGCCCGGTGTCGTTCGTCCGGCAGAACGTTTATATATTATAGAATATTTCAGAGGCGAGAATACAAAAGTCGAATTGCCGAGGCAAACATTTTACGCGGTAAACGATACGCCGGTCGAGCTGCACGATACGGTAACGACGGCCATCGAATTCGAGCGGCTGCCAGGACAGGCATTTCCAGTGAAGTTAAATATTTTGAAAACAAGCAGATCAGGCGCGCAGTTAATTATAGGTCGTGACTTTCTGAACGACCAGGGAATTGAAGTCGTATACAAACCGGTCGAAAGTAAAGATGACAATACACAAGAAAACTTTCCCGCGGATTTATTACAAATAGGCGTGTTTGAGGTATCGGATAAAGATAGCTTTTTGGAAAACATTGAAACAGATTTCGACGAGAAAGCTACAAACGAATTAAAGGAAATGCTAGTCGCCGTGGAGCAGAGCGCGGTTCCGATCGCTGTCGACGATTATGAACTAACGGTAAAGTTGAAGGATGATTCAACATACGCGTACGCGCCTCGTAAATTCGCGTATTCAGAGCGTAAGCAGATTCAGCAAATCACGGATGATTTGCTAGTGAGATAATCCGAGAAAGTATCTCTCCGTACTGTGCACGGATCATGCCAGTGCGGAAGAAGAATGGCAATTTGCGTCTCTGTGTCGACCTTCGGCCGTTGAACGATCGGGTAATTAAGCAGAATTTCCCTTTTCCACTGATAGAAGACTGTCGCCAGGCTGGCGGATAAAATAGTATTATCATTTCTCGATATACGGGACGGTTTTCTGCAAATCAAAATCCATCCGGATCATTATAAATATTTTTCGTTTGCGACGCCGGACGGTCAGTTTGAATTTACAAGATTGCCATTCGGATACTGCGAGGCTCCGGCCGAATTTCAGAAGAGACTGGCACAGACATTGTAGCGCTTTATAAGAAATGACGAAGTCATCGTGTACATGGATGACATCCTCATCGTGACTAAAACAGTAGAGTCTAATATTAAAATACTAAAGGAAGTATTATTAGAATTAAAAAAATATAGTTTTGAAGTAAACTATAATAAGTGCCAGTTTCTCAGAAGAAAGATTGAGTACCTCGGTTACGTGCTTTCCGACGGCAAGATAACATTGAGTGACCGATATACTCAATCTATTAAAAATTTCACCAAACCGAAAAATGAGTTCGAGGTGCAGCGTTTCCTCAGGTTCACGAGCTATTTTAGGAAATTCATTCCAAATTTCGCAGGTAAAGCGAAGCCGCTTTATAACCTTCTTAGGAAAACGGTGAAATTCGAGTTTGACGCGCAGTGCGAGCACGCGTTCGACACTTTGAAAAAAGAGTTAATAGTTTATCCGGTTCTCCGGATATATAACCCAGCGGCCGAAACCCAGCTGCATACTGATGTCAGCTCAGTGGGTTTAGACGCGATACTACTAAAAAAACAAAACTCTGGTGATTGGGCTCCGGTGGCTTATTTTAGTCAAACGACTAATAAAGCGGAGGCCAATTATCACAGTTTTGAGTTAGAAATGCTGGCCATAGCGAAGGCCATCGAACCATCGATTCCATATTTACTTGGCAGGCATAGAGTTCACAATAATTACGGATTGTAATGCACTTGTTTATGCCGTGAACAAGGCGAATTTGAATCCTCTCATTACTCGTTGGACGCTTCTGCTCCAAAACTATAGATTCAAAATAGTACACAGAGCGGGCAACCGAATGTCGCACATCGACGCGTTGAGCCGACAAATAGAATATTTAGATACGTTACCGCTTGAAAGAGAACTCGAGGTCAGACAGTTCCAAGACCAACAATTGAAAGCGATCATGGAACAGCTCGAATTCCGAGATGACGATAAATTTGAATTAATAGATGGTCTACTGTACAGAAAAGGCTCAGACCGTCCACGGTTCGTTATCCCGAGCTCCATGATCAATAATATTCGGGTATACCATGATGAGATGGCCCACTGCGGGATAGAAAAAACTCACCATGGCATACACGAAACTTACTGGTTTCCCTCCATGAGGAAACGCATACGCGAATATATCGACAATTGCGTAACGTGCATGATGGCAGAGGGATCTCCACATTCGCGAGAGAAATGCAAGTAGCCTCAGAAGCCATAGAACCGTGTGAGATTTTACACGTGGATCACTTTGGTCCGTTAGAAGAAACGGCGGGAGGTTTTCGTGTGTGTGAAGTTGGCGTATCATTTCGTGGAAACTCACGAAATATTGAAAGTTCTGGCTTTATTTACAATAGTTCTATAGTTCCTAATAGATAAAACAAATAGTTCTGGCCTTTAAAGCGAAAAAAACGCATAGGACAAAGTGAGACGCCAGGTTCACGCAGCGTCTCAGTTTGACCTGCGTCATTTTCCGAACCAATTCTTGAAGGATTTTGAAAGATCTATAGTTCTAGATGAGTTCTAAAAAGAATTCTGGCGTTTAACATAGTTTAATTTTTAATTAAAATTATCGTAAAATAATTATATAGGATTATCGAGAGTTCTGTACAAAAAAATATTTTCCTTCAGTTCTGAACATATTAAAGCGCCTTCCAAAGAGTTCTGGTCGATTCCGTTATTAATTAGTTAATAAAAAATTAAAATCTTCCGCGAAAGACGTATATTCGCTTATATGGGTGAGACGCTGGTCTATTTTGGAGAGTTCTGTATATAAAAAAATATTTTTCCTCTAGTTCTGAACGTATCTGAACGCCTTTCGAAGAGTTCTGCTCGATTCCGTTATTAATTAATTAATAAAAAATTGTTATCTTCCGCGGAAGATGTATATTCTCGTATATAGGTGAAACGCTGGACTATTTTCGAGAGTTCTGTGTACAAAAAATATTTTTCCTACAGTTCTGAACGTATCTAAACGCCTTCCAAAGAGTTCTGCTCGATTCCTTTATTAATTAATTAATAAAAAATTAATATCTTACGAAAAAGACGTATATTCGCTTATATGGGTGAGACGCTGATTTATTTTGAAGAGTTCTGTGTACAAAAAAATATTTTTCCTCCAGTTCTGAATGTATTAAAGCGCCTTCCGAAGAGTTCTGCTCGATTCCATTATTAATTAAATAATAAAAAATTGTTATCTTCCGCGAAAAACGTATATTCGCCTATATAGATGAGACGCTGATCTATTTTGAAGAGTTCTGTGTACAAAAAAATATTTTTCGTCTATTTCTGAACGTATCTGAACGCCTTCCGAAGTTCTGGTCGATTCCGTTATTAGTTAATTAATAAAAAATTAATATCTTCCGCGGAAGACGTGTATTATCATATACGCGTGAGATGTTGGTCTATTTTCGAGAGTTCTGTGTACGAAAAAATATTTTTCCTCCAATTCTGGACATATATCTAAACGCCTTCCGAGGAGTTCTAGTCGATTCCATTATTTATTAATTAATAAAATATTATTATGTCCGCGGAAAACGTATATTATCACATATGGATGAGATGCAGGAAGATATTAATTTTTTATTAATTAACTAATAACGGAATGGACCAGAACTCTTCGGAAGGCGTTTAGATACGTTTAGAACTGGAGGTAAAATATTTTTTTGTACACAGAACTCTCGAAAATAGACCAGCGTCTCACCCATATAGGCGAATATACGTCTTTCGCGGAAGATAACAATTTTTTATTAATTAATTAATAAAGGAATCGACTAGAACTCTTCGGAAGGCGTTCAGATACGTTCAGAACTAGAGGAAAAATATTTTTTTATACACAGAACTCTCCAAAATAGACCAGCGTCTCACCCATATAGGCGAATACACGTCTTTCGCGGAAGATATTAATTTTGTATTAACTAATTAATAACGGAATCGACCAGAACTCTTCGGAAGGCGTTTAGATACGTTCAGAACTGGAGGAAAAATATTTTTTTGTACACAGAACTGTCAAAAATAGACCAGCGTCTCACCCATATATGCGAATATACGTCTTTCGCGGAAGATATTAATTTTTTATTAACTAATTAATAACGGAATCGACCAGAACTCTTCGGAAGGCGTTTAGATACGTTCAAAACTGGAGGAAAAAGATTTTTTTGTACACAGAACTCTCGAAAATAGACCAGCGTCTCACCCATATAGGCGAAAATACGTCTTTCGCGGAATATAACAATTTTTTATTAATTAATTAATAATGGAATTGACCAGAACTCTTTGGTAGGCGTTCAGATACGTTCAGAATTAGAGAAAAAATATTTTTTTATACACAGATCTCTCCAAAATAGACCAGCGTCTCACCCATATAGGCGAATATACGTCTTTCGTGGAAGATATTAATTTTTTATTAACTAATTAATAACGGAATCGACCAGAACTCTTCGGAAGGCGTTTAGATACGTTCAGAACTGGAGGAAAAATATTTTTTTGTACACAGAACTGTCAAAAATAGACCAGCGTCTCACCCATATATGCGAATATACGTCTTTCGCGGAAGATATTAATTTTTTATTAACTAATTAATAACGGAATCGACCAGAACTCTTCGGAAGGCGTTTAGATACGTTCAAAACTGGAGGAAAAAGATTTTTTTGTACACAGAACTCTCGAAAATAGACCAGCGTCTCACCCATATAGGCGAAAATACGTCTTTCGCGGAATATAACAATTTTTTATTAATTAATTAATAATGGAATTGACCAGAACTCTTTGGTAGGCGTTCAGATACGTTCAGAATTAGAGAAAAAATATTTTTTTATACACAGATCTCTCCAAAATAGACCAGCGTCTCACCCATATAGGCGAATATACGTCTTTCGTGGAAGATATTAATTTTTTATTAACTAATTAATAACGGAATCGATCAGAACTCTTTGGAAGGCGCTTTAATACGTTCAGAACTGGAGGAGAAATATTTTTTTGTATACGGAACTCTCGATAATACTATAAATATAATTATTTTACGATAATTTTAATTAAAAATTAATTAAACTATGTTAAACGCCAGAACTCTTTCTAGAACTCATCTAGAACTATAGATCTTTCAAAATCCTTCAAGAATTGGTTCAGAAAATGACGCAGGACAAACTGAGACGCTGCGTGAACCTGGCGTCGCACTTTGTCCTGTGCGTTTTTTTCGCTTTAAAGGCCAGAACTATTTGTTTTGTCTATTAGGAACTATAGAATTATTGTAAATGAAGTCAGAACTCTCAATATTTCGTAAGTTCCCACGAAATGGTACGCCAACTTCACACACACAGGTTTTCGGCATATTTTACTGGTGGTCGACACTTATACTCGCTTCACATGACGTTTCCGGTCAAGTCTACCGGCAGTAAAGAATCGATTAAACATTTAAAGTCAATCTTTCAAAGTTTCGGTAAATTGAAAGAGATAGTAACGGATAGAGGCACCTCATTTACTTCCAATGAATTTTCCGACTTTGTTGGGAAATTACAAATCAAACACCGCAATGTGACCGTAGCCTCGCCCTGGGCTAACGGCATTGTGGAGCAGGTTAATCGGTTTCTTAAGACCTTGCAACCGCAGAATAACCCGCAGGGAACTCCCATCAGTAGGCCCATAATTTCAATCCAAAGGTGTGAGTTACCGGAAGTTCAAGCAGAGGTGGTGATTGATCCCGATATGGAAGCTGCGAGGATGAGCGAAACCCGCGATCCGGAGAAAGGCGACATGGACCAAAACAAGGTATATCTCGAGCTGGAGAGTGTGGCTGACCACGGCAGCCATAGACAGGAGCCACAGTCGTCTCAATCCAAGAAAGACCACAACATTCAACAAGAGGAACAGCCACACAGTGAGAAGGAGTAAAGCAAAAAAATGAGGAAGAGGCTGTGACATTAACTCAAGTAAATTAAAATAAGATTCATGTCAAGTTAAAGTTTAATAGTTCAACATTTTTTTATTTTTTCTGTAACTTTCGTTCAGATTTTATTTCCTTTAATGTTTTATTTTATATGTTGACTATTATTATAAC